>CM008238.1:4382468-4420819 GCA_002278615.1 Pogonus chalceus | reverse complement strand
TGTATATTTATATATGGGAATAAGGGATGTAATTAATATAATACCTATAAAAGTACCTACGGTAATATAAGTGTGTGAATTTACGTAATATTATAATTCACATATTGTTAAATGTTATAATTTAAATTGTTGTAACTTACAATACTTAAAAGAAGACAGTATGTTATGGGTATATGTGCTTTCGAAACATAAATAACAAAATTCAAATTGTCATTCAATTAAATTTAAATTCAAAAATGAATTGTTCCTGAAATAAATTTGTTTTAATTTATTTTTAAAATACGTTGTTATTGAAAATATACCAGTAATAAATTTAAGTTAGTTTTAGTTTTTTAATATAATTTTAATGCTATAAAAATTATTTTTTACTAAGGTGTTGGTCACTTGATACGCAAGGTCAGTGTAAATACATTTTTGTAATTGCACCTAAAATAATGTAATACATTTTAATAATATACAATTTAAGAAAGTTTTGATTTAAAAAAATAATTTATTATTTTCATTAACATACAGACAGTAAATATTCATTATAATAAACATTTAAACAGATACATGTTTAGTAGATTTGGACTTTTTTTCCAATTTCTTATGTTTTTTTCGCTTCTTTAATAATTTCTTTTCTTCTTCATCTGGATCTTTTCCTTCCAAAATCCATTGCTTACGTTTATTTATTAACTTTCTTTCGAAGAAATCATTTTCATCTAATTTTATTAATGCTTCTCCTTTTGTTACGGAAACTTGAGTAAATATTTTACCCACTTCATTATCTGTAAATATTTGTTTATTAAACATTTAATTTAAATACAAGTTAGTATACAATACCATTTATTTTATATTCAGTTAATTTAGTGTTAATGTGTTCTTCAATTGCATGTAAATGGGATATATCATATGGTGTAATAAGCGATATGGCCATACCGCCACGTCCTGCTCTGGCTGTTCTACCAACTCTATGAATATATTCTTTTGGAATTTTCGGTAATATATGATTCAAAACTAATTGAACTGATGGAATGTCTAAACCTCTACTTGCTACATCGGTCGCAATTAACATTTTTACTACATTTGATTTAAAACGCGCTAAAGCTGCTAATCTTTGTGGTTGAGAAACCATCCCATGCAATGCGACGTTTTCGAATCCAACTTCATTTAACATCATAGATAATATTTGACATTTTCTTTAAAAAAATTAATAAAAATATAATTTTGGTAAAATTTAAATTGAAAATTTCATATAATTAGCATACATATAGTCGTCGCCACAAAACAATGTAATTGTGTAATCATTGTATGTTTGCATGGTACCGCCCCCGCGATCTAAAACGTTTTGTGTTCCGAAAAAGGCGTTATTGCCTTATACACGATCGGTTTGTAAAGAAGAAACCAATTTAAACAAAACCTGAGTACACTGCAGATATAATTTTTCGAATAAAGTTGCGACGTACTTTACATTATTAAGAAGTATATCAACAAATTGTCAAAAAGATGAAAAATATAATAACGTCTGTCGAAGTAAAATATCTGATTATTATGTAATTATATTGATTCGTGGCGACGACCATACAGCACATTACAACTGCGTTATTTCAGAATTATAGAACCTAAAACCTCTTTGATAGAACCATTAGAAAGCCTTATTCTGAAATAACTCGATAAAGTTTTTGTCATACGAAAATATATAAATAGTATTATAATAAACATACTTGCAAGTATCTGTAAATATCATAATATTCCCCTCTTCGTTATTTGATCGAAATGTTCTTACAGTTTCAACTAAATATGCATCTCGTACATCTTTTGGACATAAAACATAATGTTGTTCTAATTGCTCAACAGTAGCTATTTGATTTGGTGCTTCATATAAATAAACCTATATATTAAAAATATTTTTAATTTTATAAATTAAATTAAGTTAGTTAATATTTACCTCGTTACCAGTAACATCTTTTAATTTTTCAATAGTATCAGTAATAGTTGCAGAGAAAAATAAAGATTGCTTCTTTTTAGGAAGTATTTTAAATATTGTTTTTAATTGTTTATCAAAATCTCCGCTCAGCAGTCTGTCTGCTTCGTCTAAGACAAGGAATCTAATTCGATTAAAATTAAATGTGTTACAACTTTCAATGTGATCAGCTAATCTGCCAGGTGTGGCGACTACAATATGTGGTTTTTTTGAAAGTTCTTTTCCTTGTAACACCATATCCATACCGCCAACAATTGTACATTGTCGTATATTTACTGGTTTACCTATTACAGCAAATTGATCTGCAATCTAATATAAAAACCGTCAATATAACTATTTCTGGTAAATAAAATTATTTTTATTACTTGGAATGCTAATTCTCTGGTTGGTGTTAATATTAACGCAAAAATTCCATAAGGATCTTCGTACAGCTCTTGAAGAATTGGTAAAGCAAAAGCTAATGTTTTGCCACTACCAGTTTTAGCTGCACCAACGCAATCTTTTCCTTCTAAAATTTTTGGTATACAATTTGCTTGGATTGGTGTAGGATTCTTTACTCCTATAAAAATAACAGGTTAATTTTTGTATGATTTCCTAAGAAAACTATTTACCTATAGAAGCACATTGCCTTATCAACCACTGGTTTAATTTCAAATCAGAGAACGTAATATTATTTTCATTCATTTTCTCCCACGTTGTAATGTTTTGAGGTTAAATATCTGTCATTCACAAATAAATATTTGTATAGTTTTTATGAATATAATTTTTATTTCTTTTACTAATTGCATTTATGATAATATTTAATAATTTAATAACAATACAAATTATCAATTAACATTTTCAAAATAATTAATAAATTTTAAGTTATTTGATGGTATTAGTTTTTAATAGTTGAGCACATTGTTAAAGTTCCTATAATAAACCTTATTTTGGCATTAAGTTCACTTCCTTTTATATAGAGCACGGTAGTGGTTCTAAATTTAAAAGATAAGGATTGCAATCAATAATATGATATTTTCAAAACTTGTTTAATCAGTTTTATTTATTATAGTAATAGTTTATATGTATTTTGAAATAATTACAATAAAAAATTATTAATGTTGAAAAGGAGCTAGGCATTTGTCATTAGTTTTATATTAGTTTTATCTGTCACTTTGACAAGGATGCAAACACTGTTGCCCGTATGTGTTTCTATACTGTGCCTGGGTCCTGAGTCCTGCTATTCGCTTCAGTTTGCGCTGGTAGGTCGTGGATTTTATATGTGCGTACGGTAGTGCTGCACAAAGTATTGTTTATGTGCAACAAAGTTCAGTGTTTATTATTACAGAAATCATGAAAGAAATTGAATAACATTCGGTATATAAAATACTACAAAATCCATTTATATTAATCGCACAATAAATCATGAAAACATAATTCTGTTGTGTGATTTAAAGAGAAAGTGCTTAACATTTCATTTAAACAAAATATGAACAACAGCAGCACGATGGCCGAACGAGAAAGAATTACTAAAACAGCTATTCGAGTTGGTTTCTACGACATCGAAAGAACTATTGGTAAAGGAAACTTTGCCGTTGTTAAACTTGCAAGACATCGGATTACCAAAACTGAGGTATATCTACATATTTACTTTTATATATTATCGCACTTGCTCATTTGAAATCTTAATAATTTCATATTTCATTTATTATATTAAAAAAATATATTTATGTAAACATTTCAAACTATTAAAAAATATATTATTTACAATTAAAAAGTAAATCATTAATTATATTGACAACACATTTTAATTACATTTTACACAAATATTTATGTCTAGTTTCGTTAAGTTTTAATTTGCATTTGTATTATTTCAATTAGATAATGAATGCAATGCATTTTGCGTCAAAAATATATAATACATCAAGGTTTTATTATTTTTTCGTAGTAACATTATATAAAATAATTATTTTATAATTTTACTTATTAAATAAATAATAACAAACTAAATACAATTATTCCAAAAGTTAAATACATTATTTTATTATCGCTTATTTTAGTTTGACGTCATTGCTTACCAAAAGTAATGGTACAAAATTTCCAAAAAATAAAAAAAAAAACCAAAAATTAAGTTTAAATGTCTATTTACTAATTTTTATTTATTAAAATATTCAAATTAAGTATGTATTTGCATATATTTTATTTAAATAAATAAATAATGGTTTATATATTTGAGGAGAAAAATTTTGTTATCATAATATCTAAAAATGAATATATAGTCATATATATCATTAATAACGTATTAGATATATTTTTATTAATTTATAAACAATACATTTTGAAGTATGTGGCAATATTTATTGTCTTATCAAAGTGTAAAATTATCATTAATATTACATGTGTGTACATTATATCCACATATACTAACAAGGAAACAAATACATAGAATTTGTTAGTTTGTACATTGACGGATTGTCGTCGGTAGCAACTAAACCACGTTTCTGTGTGCGTCAGATACACATGACGTCAATCAACTATAAAAGGATGGTTCAGGTTTATTGCATAGATTTAAGTAGAGTAAAAGAATTAAGAGCAAAAAAAAAATGCTACAGATTTGTTCGTCCTTTGTTTTATTAAAAAAAAAAACTTTTTTTGTTTTTACAATTTTATTGCTTAACATATATTTGACGCAAACATTAAAAATTATTTGTTACATGTTTGCATGTAAATAATTTAAATTCTACAAAATTATCACTTAGGTATGAGATGATTTTATAAACTTTANGGTAAAGGAAACTTTGCCGTTGTTAAACTTGCAAGACATCGGATTACCAAAACTGAGGTATATCTACATATTTACTTTTATATATTATCGCACTTGCTCATTTTAAATCTTAATAATTTCATATTTCATTTATTATATTAAAAAAATATATTTATGTAAACATTTCAAACTATTAAAAAATATATTATTTACAATTAAAAAGTAAATCATTAATTATATTGACAACACATTTTAATTACATTTTACACAAATATTTATGTCTAGTTTCGTTAAGTTTTAATTTGCATTTGTATTATTTCAATTAGATAATGAATGCAATGCATTTTGCGTCAAAAATATATAATACATCAAGGTTTTATTATTTTTTCGTAGTAACATTATATAAAATAATTATTTTATAATTTTACTTATTAAATAAATAATAACAAACTAAATACAATTATTCCAAAAGTTAAATACATTATTTTATTATCGCTTATTTTAGTTTGACGTCATTGCTTACCAAAAGTAATGGTACAAAATTTCCAAAAAATAAAAAAAAAAACCAAAAATTAAGTTTAAATGTCTATTTACTAATTTTTATTTATTAAAATATTTAAATTAAGCATGTATTTGCATATATTTTATTTAAATAAATAAATAATGGTTTATATATTTGAGGAGAAAAATTTTGTTATCATAATATCTAAAAATGAATATATAGTCATATATATCATTAATAACGTATTAGATATATTTTTATTAATTTATAAACAATACATTTTGAAGTATGTGGCAATATTTATTGTCTTATCAAAGTGTAAAATTATCATTAATATTACATGTGTGTACATTATATCCACATATACTAACAAGGAAACAAATACATAGAATTTGTTAGTTTGTACATTGACGGATTGTCGTCGGTAGCAACTAAACCACGTTTCTGTGTGCGTCAGATACACATGACGTCAATCAACTATAAAAGGATGGTTCAGGTTTATTGCATAGATTTAAGTAGAGTAAAAGAATTAAGAGCAAAAAAAAAATGCTACAGATTTGTTCGTCCTTTGTTTTATTTAAAAAAAAAACTTTTTTTGTTTTTACAATTTTATTGCTTAACATATATTTGACGCAAACATTAAAAATTATTTGTTACATGTTTGCATGTAAATAATTTAAATTCTACAAAATTATCACTTAGGTATGAGATGATTTTATAAACTTTATATGATAAAAACTAGAGCGAGGACATTTCGTCTAATAAACTTGATAATATTATTAACCAAATAATATAAAAAAATGTACATTAACAAATAATAAATAAGTCCTACTAATCTGTATTTTTAATCAACGTCAGTAATTGTGAAAAAATTATACGATTTACGTCAATGTACCTCAAAAAATATTATGCAAATATAATTTAATTTTTATAAGTATACTAGATATAAATCTATGAAATTTATAAGGACTGTATATTTTTGTCAGAGTATGTACATATTTAAAATCGTTTTAATATTAAAATCTATCTTTGGATTTTGTGGCTTGCAGCCAAAACTATGGAACAGAGGTATTATAGACGATTTAAACTGAAATTCCTTTTGTTTTCATAAGTCACATGACCTTTCTCATTGTATTTTAAGTTGGAAGGTCTATCTCATGGTCGTTATTTTATACAAATTAAAATTTATTCACTAATATACAGAGAATTGTTTATAAACTATCTATAATATTCCCTTTAACAAATCATTATACCTTTTACTATTATAATCATAGCCTTGAAAAATATATAAATTACATGTTATAAAAAATAATAGCTGTTTTTTTATATATTTCGTAAAAAAGCGCATTGGGAATTAACTTGGAAATTATGTTTGAATTGACGTATTTTATTTTTGCGAATTCTAAATTTTTTGTTTCAATTTTTTGTGCAGGTCGCTATAAAAATTATTGATAAATCTCAACTTGATGCGGCGAATTTACAAAAAGTTTACCGAGAAGTCGATATTATGAAAAGACTGGACCATCCTCATATCATCAAATTGTATCAGGTAGTTAAAATATTTAAATATATAATTTTATTAATTGTACAAGTAAAATCTTCCAATTAAAAATTGATTAGTTTTCTAAATTATTATTAAATTATCTTAATAGTATTATCTAATTTGGTTTTATAGGTAATGGAGACGAAGAATATGATCTATCTAGTATCAGAATATGCAAGCCAAGGTGAAATATTTGGTAAGTAAAATAAATGAACAAAAATAATAGTTTAGTTTGATATGTGTGAGGATATTTTATTATGCATGTACATACATTGGATCATGGGCAAAGCAATGGGTCTACAAAGGACACGGGGAATATTTCAGACCTTGACGCTCTGACGTCATTGGAGAGAACGTTGGGGAAGTAATGACGCACAGAAACTTCTCTCTCTTCTCTTCTAGGCTGCACTGATCGCGTCTACTGTAGCTGTTGAGTTCGAGATGAATGTCATGAAATGAAACTAAACCGTTCGACCCATCCATAAGCAGACGATCTTGCATCCATTGCCACTGATGCACAATATCTAACCGGGAGATGCAATATATTTTTCCCTCTTAACCCATCGAGACGCACCATCACGGCCACGGTCAAATTATTATTTTAGAAATCATTTATAAATTTTACTAAAATAATTGAGTAATAGAAAAACAATTTTGATAGGTACAATAATTTTGAATATATAAAATCATTTCATAAATTTCTAAACATTAATAATCTTAATAATAATAATTAACTCAAAAAATGTATAAAACACTAATTAAAAAAACTATGAATCATATCTAAACTCTAAACGCTTAGTCAACTCAAAATATTATAAAAACTATTGTATGTTTTCTAGGTACCGATATAATTTAAAACATGTATAACCGGTCTTTAAAATTGTTTACAATTTTTTGTTTCTCCTAATGAATATTAATATTTAATTGGGAATTTAGTTTTTAGTTATTTTTTATGTTGATTAATTTATTTACAATAAAAAATTATAGATAATTATATATTATAAAAAAATTTCTAATCTTAATTTTTTTTCTTTTATTTTACAGATTATATTGCGAAATATGGAAGAATGCCTGAAACAACAGCAAGAGCGAAATTTTGGCAAATTCTGTCTGCAGTTGAATATTGTCACAATCGAAATATTGTACACCGGGATTTAAAGGTTTGTTATAATTTTTATGTCATATTTAAATTAATATGTATATTTAATGTCCATGGCATTGTAAAGATATGACGTTTATATGTGCATGTTTGTATTTATATAGTAGACAGTGTTATTACTCCATGAAACGCAATCGATTCACCTAGTGACGTCATTTTGTTACCCGTTTCTGACCCCTCTTGCTAGTAACCAACCATCAAGTGTGGGTGTAGAATTCGCTCTCTTTATGCTCGTTCTTTATTTCTCTTATTATTGCATATCATTCTTGATATCCTCTCTTATTCTCTCTAAAATTTCACAAGGGTTATACATGTTTTTGTTACCGGTCGCTGAACTATAATTTCAACAGATTACGGAAACATTTTTCTTATTATTTATCCTTTAAATTATAATAATTACTTACAATATAAGTATAAATTTTGTTTAAAATGCTAAAACAATTAAAATTATTTAAACTTGTAAAGAACGATTTTTTTATGACCGTCTGCTATGCAATGTACACCCTTGTAATAATTTCAAATGCCGTTGTCCGCTTATCAGCTCCGGTCGCCGAGACGCCTATTTCTATTTCTGTCTTTCCTTTGTACAATAATGTAGTGTTATCTTTTTTTGTCTAAGCTGTTGTCTGGCAAGATTTTCATTTCTGTTTAGTTATTTGTAATATTTAACTATACAGATATTTTTAAATATATATTTTAAAATAAAAATTGTCATTTATACTCAAATTATACGGAATAATCCAAAAAATATTATTTTTATTTAATGATTATTTTTGTTTTAATATTCATGAATATTTCAGGCCGAAAATTTATTATTAGATTCAAATGCAAATATAAAAATCGCGGATTTTGGATTCTCAAATTATTATACTGCTGGTGGTCAATTATCAACTTGGTGCGGTTCACCACCTTATGCTGCACCGGAAGTTTTTGAAGGTAAACGATATACCGGACCAGAAATAGATATATGGGTAAGGAAAAAAAAATACAAATCAAAAGAATTATTATTTATTATATTATTTTTTACAGAGTTTAGGGGTAGTACTGTACGTTTTAGTATGTGGTGCATTGCCTTTCGATGGATGTTCATTGCAAGCTTTAAGAGATAGAGTTTTATCCGGCAGGTTCCGGATACCATACTTCATGAGTTCTGGTAGGTAATTAATTATTCTTATAACAAAACAAATGTTATATTTTATTAAATTAAATTTAAAAAATTATTTTAAAATAACATATAACATTCATGTTTTAATGACCCTGACATTGAATTTAATTTTTTCTTGGCATCTGAATTTATCTGTGCTTCTAATAGCTAAAGTTGCTATTATAGAAGTTGATATTTGAACTGGTGCAGCTGCTTCCTACTGATCGGTTCTTGGTTGAACCATGAATGACGCAAGTCTGACGTCAATAACGGCGGCGAAATACGGAGGTGGTGATTTCCGTCGCGCGCACGTAAACTATACGCTCGTACATAACTTTAATGCAATGGTCAAATGTTAAATATTAATTTTGTTATCTTAATTCATTGGAAATATTTTCATTACAAACAAATGACTACATTTTATTGGCATTTAATAAACATTATCTTAAATATAACTTTTATTACAGATTGTGAATCATTAATTAGAAAAATGTTAGTATTAGAACCAAGTAAAAGATATTCTATTTCTCAAATTAAAAGGCATCGATGGATGCAAGTAGAGATTCCACCTCAAGTTAAAATGGCACCATCAGTTACTGCATCGTCAACATCACCCAACGAACAAATTTTACGATTGATGCAAAGTCTTGGAATTGATAGCAGTAAAACTCGAGAAGTATGTAGATTTATTTTTAATTAATTATGTAATCACTTATCTATTTTATTATATTTATACTATAATTTATGAATTTTCAGAGTATTCGAGGTGGAAGCTATGATCATCATGCTGCAATATATTTTCTTCTATTAGAAAAACTTCGTTCTCAACTTGGAGCACTTGATACACAATCAGCGGCTGGCCGTGATGTGCAACGACGCCGACCAAGTAGTATTGCGGAACAAGCAATGCGAAAAATAGGACGTGCAAATACTAGTGAAGATTGTCGTCGATTATTACAGCAACAACAACAATTACATCATTCGACAACAGTGCCTTCGCAACAGCACCTCGCAAGTAACTGTGATGTTAGTACATCTGCAACTGCAAGTGGTACTTCGCATAATATATCCAAAACACAATCATATGTACCACCAGTACAGTCTGAATCGCCGCCACCAATACCTCCACCACCGGTTTCCATTGGAGGTATTGATGCCGCAAAATTATTAGCAACAACGAATAGCGAGGATGCAATTAAATTGTTACAACAATCAACATCTACAACTTTTACTATGTCCAGTGAAGCTTCCAAATTAATGTCCACGTTACAATTGTCACCTGTTCCACCTCCGTCGACAAGTCATCATCATCACCATCATCATTTACATCAAACACATCAACATCAGCAGCCACATCATCATCTACATCAATCGTTGTTAATAAGTGCACAAGAAAAAAATAATTTAGTTAGTCAGTCTATGGATAATTCGCTAACAACGCATTTCGGCTCAGAATTGAGTCGAACACAAACAAGTTCTACGACGCCATTTAAGGACTATATGAATCATTTACAAACGTATTCATATGTTCCAAATACATCAATATCACAACAACAGCAGCAACAACAACAGCAACAACAATCAATAGCAACTTATAATCCATCTACAAATGAATTAAGTAATGATTCTATGATATTATTACATCATGATTCAAAATGTTCTTTAAATCGTTTTGCAACAATTACTAATGCATATGATATACAGACACAATATTCAAGTTCTACTGATGAAGGCTGCGAAACTGATATTGAGGATGCACCAGTAGCACCTAGATTAAGTTATGCCAGTTCTAGTTCTAGTAGTGGCGTTGTAACAAATTTTAATACAAGTAAAAGTTTAAGTCAAAATCTTAGTAGAGATTCATCGCAAAGTAATTTCTCTACATTTGAAAGTTTCGAATATCAATTATCTGATTCAAGTGATTTAACAAGCAGTCTACCAAGTTGCACATCAACTGATCGAATAGGTATTGGCATGAGTATGGGAATTGGTACAATGTCATCAGGAACAGCAGATAAAAATATGGTAACTAGTACGAGTTCAATTCACCCAAATGTTTATGTATCAAAATCAAATCGTGCTCTACTTTTAAATAAACACAATAATCCATTAGTATATTTAACTAGTGCTAAAAGTGGTGCGCGAAATTTAACACGTTCTCCAGTTGATTTTCGAGAAGGCAGACGAGCTAGCGATGGACTTGTGGCTCAACAATTAAATCAAACAGATGCGACTGGTCAAAATGTAATTGCTTTTAATAGTCAAAAATTAAGTGAAAATCCAAAAGCAAAAGGCATCCTTGAATTACATTTAGTCCAAAAAGAAGCAAAAAAATTAAAAACACAATATCAAGCAAATGTTCCATTAGAAGAAGTTGTTCAAATGCAACAAAAACATACACAGTATTTACATTTGGGAGAAAAACCACGCGTGCCAAAGAGAATAAGTCTGCCTGATAATTATAATTATATGCCAACAGCTGGATCAGCAGCAATAGCTCAAGTTGCAGGTGCTGGTACAACGAATTGTTCATCAATTGTATTAAATACAACAGATTCTGAAGTAATAAATACATCTAATAATAGTAGCAGTAGTAATAATAGCAGTAATACATCTAATCAAACAGTCAGTAGCGGTAGCAATTTATCTAAACCACCATTACAACAATTAATGCAACATCGATTATTACAACAAAAACGTCAGATATTACAGAAGCAATGTGCGTTATCGCATCAAACATCCTCTAATCAAAATAATGCCGCTGTTGGTGATGTTATGAATTTATCTAGGCGACAAATGTTACGGCAAGCAAGTTATAAAATTGCACAACAAACTCAAATATTACCCCCGTTACCATTAACAGATACTGAGAGTAAAGACTTAATGGCTTTTCAGGCGATTGTGGAAGGTGTTGGAAATAAGACAAATGTTTCTGCTAATGCTACTGCTATCACAGATAACTGGAATAATTTACCAAGTAGTTTACAAAGTTCTTGTCAAATTAGTGAGTTGACTGCAGCCGCTGTTGCTAGTGGTACATCATGGCAACAACCTGCATTTGTTGCAGTTCCAACAACTTCATGGACACAGGTACCTGAATAAAAGTTACACTATAGCTAGATTTGATTTTATATACTTTTTAGCACTTTTATTTATTATTCATTCATACAAATAATTGCTTTAGTTTATGATTTGGGACAATGTGTTGTGTTATTATTTATTTAAGTACAAATTACGAATAGCTTATTATATTATTTCCTTGTATCTGTGTTATTTAGTGATTAGTTTGTTATTGTTAATATTATTTTATATTTTGTGCACCTACTAAAATTACACATGTTTTATTTTAATTTTCATTTAAATTAAAGTATGTAATTATACTGGTGTGTTTTATTTATATTTGCATGTGTTTATATCAATTTATATACGTTATAATATAACAAATTGCATGTTAATAATATAATAAATGTCAATTTCCTTTTGTAACATGCAACTTAATATTTTTGTTTTCATATTACATTTTTTTTAAATAATATATCTTATATGATGATTAAATAGGCGCAAAGTGTAGCAGTACCACAATTAGGAAGTGGTATGTGGCCACCGTCATTGCTACCATTAAGCGAAAGTCCCATTTTGGAATTGACCGAACAAATGGAATCTATGTGAAAAAAAAAATAAATGAACAACGTTTCACCAAAGAATTATAATTAAATATAACTACTCATGCCAATAACGTCAAATTCATATAAAATTCAGGTAATGACACAATAATAAGCACAAGTTTTGCAGTTTAAAATAACTACCTCTGAACAGCAAAAAATAAGACTGCATCAGTCAATTCATTTCATCATATACTCACTTATCGGCTGATATTGAAGTGTTTTATTTATTAAAAACAAAAAAAAAGTAATATACGCATTTTTTTATTAAACTAGCAAACATTCCATAATACTAATACATATAATATGTCATATATTAAAAAAAAAAAAAATTATAATGCAACGAATCATGTATTTATTAATCATTTTACATATATGTAATTTATTTGTTAGAATTATGATCATATAAATAATAATTTAAGGCTAATATATAAGTTACATATATGTGTACAGTATAGTTACAAATACACTTTAATAAAGTCGCCGATCAACAATATATTGATAAAAACAATCAATCAAATCATCAATAATACGAATCTGTAATAAGGATGATAATAATTGTAAACAAATATCTTATTATAATTAATAAAACAAACGCAAGGTATAATAGCTCCTAAGATTTAATATTATTATTAGAAATATAATAAATAAATCGTTCGTTTACATTTACAAAATACATAACCAAGTGCTCAAGGCAATACATATACATACATACCTATACTTATAGTAATGAATTAACTGTGTGTTAAAAACTTTTTGTTCCTTCTAAATTTGTGATGAAGTAATACATAAGCAACGCAAAATATTATTGTTGTTGTTTGACTAGTTGTTTCCCTGAATAACGTCAAATTAAAAGTTATTCATGAAAAAGAAAACATATCAAAAACATTAATGAAATTTTATAGAAATATATAAGAAATGTGATTGTATGAAAGACAAAGAGAATAAAGGCAATCTAATTCGAATTTAACTTTTAGGAAAATAAAAAAGAAATCAATTATTACTTATGGACAATAAATAAATATTATGATCACAATCGTATTAAGAAATGTGTATCTGTTTAACTTTAGTCATTAACAAGTCAAATAACAACAAACAATAAATAATCGTAATGTAATATGTATCTATTGTTGCATTAAAAATTAAAGATGAAAAGTACGTAGCCTGCCATAGATATGTTAGCTTTAAACGTATCGTATCAAGGTGTATTTCATTAAGTGTAGAAGCAATAATATATGTACATGTGCCTACTACATGCATGTTGTTTTTTTTTTAATGTTTTTTATAATTATTCGTTTTCAAAAGAATTGTAAGCAGACACTGTTGTTTTAATGTGTTGCGCTGTTTACATCTGTTATATTCATTATATAAATAAAAAATACTTATTAAATTTCTCCTATTTCTTAACAATTCTCCAATTTAAATAATATATGATAAAAATGGTATATTTAAAAAAAAAAAAAAAACAATTTATAGTAAAAGAAAATATATTATCGTATAGATTAATGATATGAGCACATTTCCTTATAAACTATGTTAAAAATAAGTAATTAATAATCTTAAAAATAGTTGCCATTTCACATTTTGCATAATAATTCGTGTTAACTGCAATAAACAATAAACTATTTGCAGTTAACACTGATGCAATATTCAATGTGTTACATTTATTCATGATTACTGCTTTTTAAAGGCACATTTATTATATTTGGACGGGTTTTACAAATCCTTAATACTGGAGTAAAAAATGCAAAATAAATTAATAAATCAGATCGAAAAATCCAATACTGTCGTCATTGCTGCCATGGAAAGAAATATATAAATAAAATAATACTTATAAAATATTATTTACAAAAAGAATAATAATAATAATAATAATTAAGTAGTTACCTTATATGAATTTATCACTTATTTTAAGATGTAATAATAAATACAATTACTTAAATGGGTAATATAAAAATCTTATAGTAGTATTACAATAAAGGCACTGAACAAAACGGATAAAATTCAATTAATAATTATTATGATGGCGTGCGCCGGCACGCATTAAAGGCACAAGAAGGGCTGGAGTGCCAGCTTGCCTTAAAAACGGATGCGCTAGTAATTCTGTTGCAGTAGCCCTTTGCGCTGGATCTCTTACAAGCATACGTTCAAGAAAACCTTGCAATCGAGGACTTACTTTATGTGTATTTTTCAACTTTGGTGGTGGCATATCTCTAATACGTCGCATTGCTTGCAATGGAGGTTCATTAAAGAATGGTGGTTCCCCATCAACCATTTCAATAACCATTATCCCCAAAGACCAAATATCAACTTCTGGACCGTATGGTAAACGACTTATAACTTCTGGGGACATCCAGTACGGGGTACCTACCAATGATTTACGTTTTGGTAATTCTTGTGATACTTGTGCACAAAAACCAAAATCAGATAATTTCACACGCCCATCAGCTGCTAATAAAATTGAATCGGATTTTATATCACGATGAATGACACCTTGTGAATGTAAATAAGCTAAAGCTTTCAGACATTGTTTACAAACTGTTGCTATTTGTTCTTCATCCATTCTAGCATGTGTTACAATATCAGTGAGAGCGCCACCTTCTAAATATTCCATAACAACCCATAATTCATCTTGCACTAAGAAACTATCATACATTTCAACAATATTTGGATGGTGATAATCACGCATTATAACCACTTCATTAAATAATAATTCTCGACGTTGTTGTTTACGCAAATCCATTTTTTTAACAGCAACTTGACGACCTGTTAAACGATCTGTCGCTATACAAACTGTACCTGTCGAACCTTCACCAATTTTCATAAAATGTTCTAAATTTTCTCTTGGATCACCAGCTGATACAACCATTTGCAGTGCTGCACGGAACTGTAATAAAACAAATGTTTTATTTTATTATATTAATTTATAATGAAATTATTTTATTTTACCTGTTCATGTGTTAATCGTTGTTCATGATGTGGTTTATTAACATTAGATGCTGAATGAGCAGATGATAGTGATTGTTGTTGCTGTTGTTGTTGTTGACCACTACCTGTTTTAACATTTTGATTTTGATCTGGTGATGGATGACTTGGTGGTTTACCATGTTGTTGTTGTTGTTGAACATAAGATAAATTTTGATGAGAGCTTAAATGTGAATGCGTATGTTGTGTACCCAACTGAGATAAAGTTACAGATGAAGGCACTGTAGATGCAACCGATCCAACTGGTGATATTTGTTGCTGATCTCCAGTTCTAATTACATTTCCATAACCACTACTAAACATAACATTCGCCTGATCATTGTTTCCATTAACATGTTGAGGTGCTGATGATCCGATTTCATGATGTTGTACTTGCATAGGTATGTTATTATCATTTTGGATATTTTGTGTTTTTACAATATTTGACTCTCTTCGTAAACTAGGATATTGCATTATATTTTCTTCGGGTACAGCTGGTGGAACATTTGCAGCATTTGATCGGTGATCACGACGCAATCTTGGTGGACTTGAAGATCGTAATGAATTTGATCGTGCTACATTGGAAGTTTTTGGTAACATTAAACCATTTGCGCCATTATTTGTTTTATTATTTGTTGATACTTGTGACATACTAATCTAAAAAAATTATAAACACGATAGAGAAATAATAATGAAGTAATTAATTAATGTGCTACTTACTCGATGATCTATTTTATGATCACCACGAACAATCGTTTTTAAGTCCAGTATTTCTGTTGGTGTAATTTCTGATGGGTCAACAAGTGGTAATGGTCTATTTGTCGATTTTAATATTTGATTATTACCTACAATTGAAGCCCATTGCAAAGGTAGACCAACATACTTTCCTTCTCGTTTATCAAATCCTGTATGAACTCTATGTTCAAAATTAGTAGGTGGAGATATCTGTGGCTTCTTTTTTTTCTTTGAAAACATATTTAATTTCGTTTTAACGAATAAATAGTTTGATAATTATTTATATTATATTGGATTTATACACGCCCTTTTAAACAAATTGCCTGGCATATATAAACATATTAAATAAAACACTTTATCTGTTTATAAAATATGCTCAAATTTATACAAAATATACTTCTTTTATAAAATTATCTAATCAATTATATTAAAATTCAATAAAAACAGACAATTTTTATCCAAAAACACTTTGTCAACAAAAATCATCTTTAATATTTCATCTCATTATAACTCAAAAGAAAATGTAACTACTATTGCTAGCACGATTACAAGTATTAGTGGTAAAATATCGAACTAACATTGGAATGTCAAGATCAAAGACTATATTACAGTGAAAAATAAAAGTATATTTATTACTACATATTCTATTAATTATTTTTTACTGTATGTATAGCAATGAAAAGCTAGTAAAGTAAATAAATAAATAATTTATAATTTCTTTTTAAATTATGACATATTGTTAATAATTACATTCAAAAATNATATATATATATATATATATATATATATATATATATATATATATATATATATATATATATATATATATATATATATATATATATATATATATATATATATATATATATATATATATATATATATATATATATATATATATATATATATATATATATATATATATATATAAATTTATTTTTTTGAATGCAAAACACAGACTTCAGGGTCAAGGAACTTTTGAAGAATAATACAAATCGATTTTAAACCTAAAATAATAGTTGAGTTAAATTAATTTGTAACGTAAAAATAAATTTTATCATATTTAACTGATTTGTTCTTTTTATTTAAATTAAAACAAGTAAAAATAATATAAATCAACTTTCACAGTAGTTAGTACGTTTTTTATCATAGTCTATATCACAACATACATAAAATATTTCTTAATTAGGAAGAAAAATGAATGGAAATTGATTTAATTATCTAAGAGTTTAAACATATATTCGAATGTTTTTTATATATCTTTATAAACATTAAAAATAATATTTATTTCGCAAATCTTAATAATTTGTTGATTTAAAAACTGATGCACTCTTAACCTTAAAAAATCTAATGTCAAATATTTTTTCGAATTAATGCGAGGAAATATAAAATGTAATCATCATGATTTGATTTATCAGCTTGTTACCTATACAGAATTAAATAGTAAGTATTATATTATTCATAAAATTATATCATAGTTTTTAAGATAATATTGATGTGGTTTTGTTTAATATGTAATCTAGATTTTCAAATTTTTATTTATTTGTTTTTATGTGTTTTGATGATTATAAAATGTCAGTAAAATTTTTGTTAAACTCTAACTAGGAATAATGTTTTCTTCAAAGTTTTTAGCAGATATGAAATTAGAGGGTTGGTCGTATCTTGCGAGATTACAAGGACCATGGTTTAAAAATATAATGAATAGGTAAATATTTAATTTAATTATATTTTATTATTTCAGTAATTATTTGAAAATGGGACAAACATTATCAGAACCAGTAACGACAAAGGAATCAGCTCGATGTCAAAATGCAATGTATCGCGTTGGATCCAGTTGTATGCAAGGATGGCGTGTCACTATGGAAGATTCACATACACATATTCTGTCTTTACCTGATGATTTACAAGCATCGTTTTTCGCTGTTTACGATGGACATGGAGGTGTAAAAGTTGCTGAATATGCTGGAAAACATTTACATAAATATATTACCAAAAGACCAGAATATAAAGATGGAAATATAGCTGAAGCAATGAGACAAGTAAGTATTATTTAAATCAAATATAAATTACATTATTGTTAATAAATACAATTGAAATAAGGCATTTCTTGAATTGGATGAAGCTATGTTGAATGATGATGTATTAAAAAATGAGCAAGCCGGTAGTACAGCAGTAACTATATTAATAAAAGATGGACGCTTATATTGTGCTAATGTTGGTGATTCCCGAGCAATAGCTTCTATCAATGGTACACTGGAAGTTTTATCATTGGATCATAAACCAAGTAACCCATTAGAAATGAAACGTATTACAAATGCAGGTGGATGGGTGGATTGTAATCGAGTTAATGGCAATTTAGCATTGTCAAGAGCTCTTGGTGATTTTAATTTTAAACGAAATGAAAAGAAATCTCCTGAAGAACAAATTGTTACTGGTAATACCTTAAAATATAATATTAAAAATGTTATTAAATATATTTTTTCCTTTAGCTTATCCTGATTTGGAAACGCGAGCTATTACACCAGATTGGGAATTCATTGTTATGGCTTGTGATGGTATTTGGGATGTTTTGAGCAATGAGGTTAGATTATTTTACATTTATATTTAAGGGTGTATTACCGTTTGGACAGCATGTTTTTGACAGTTTTTCAGAAGTTTTTTTTTGTGAATTAATTACTTGTGATTTTGCAGTTTTTTGCAGCTTGTTTATTTAAATTTATTCTATAAAATGTGATTAATAATTATTTTTAAAATGCCCAGTTTAAACTCTAAATGTACTCTTAAATAAGGCGAAGTCCATGGACAATATAAACTTTTGATAATTAGCNAACTGAATAAAGTTTGACAGATATGTATTTATATAATTGAATAACTTCGCAGTAGCACAGAAATAAGCCTTTCGTTTTCTCGAAAAATTTTGAAACTAGACATTATAAAGTATCAAAATTCTAAACAGTAATACCCCTTTAATTATATTTTCCATATTTTATCAATTATATTGTTTATAGGACGTGATTGATTTTGTTCGTACACATATTGCACGTGGCGTGGAACCAGAAGAAATTTGTGAACAGCTAATGATGCATTGTCTTGCCCCAGATTGCCAAATGGCAGGACTTGGTTGCGATAATATGACTGTTGTAATTGTTAGTTTATTACATGGAAATTCATATGAAGAATTAAGCAAACGTTGTTCAACTCCACGACACCGATTAAGTTTAGATGAAATGTTAAGAAAAGCTAAACAGTGCGTTTATATTGATCCAATTAGCGGTGAACCAAATGACAAAGGTTCTAATATTTAATATATTTTAAAATTAAAAATACGCTTTCCATCATTCATTATACTATAGGAAATTTATGAAACAAAATCATTTTTAAGTTATGAATATAAAAATGCCATTACCTACATGCATAATTGATTGCTATTATTGTTTGTACGAGTGTGTGCGTTCGTTCAGATGACACTTAAACCACAATAATAATTAGAACAACGATACATTAATTTATTTTTGTTTTATTGGTATTGTGAAAAAAGTGCTTTAATATCATATGTTCAAATTATATAGTGATATATTTTTCTAAAGTGTCTCGAATTGTTATATTCTAAAAAATTAACAATCCTTGCAGCTAAAACAATTCGCCATAGTTTATTCATAAATTTGCATTACAAAATTGAATATTGTCACAATTATTATTAGAAATTTGTAACCAATAATGTAAAATGTTAAAAATTTATTATTATATAATTTAGGGTAACTTATAATGTTCATTGCCATGAGAAAATTAATTTGTGACAATATTATATAAATCTTATTTATTTTGTGCCAATGAAATATTACATTTAGTTATGGTTCTATATCTTAATATATATCAAAAACAACATAATATTTGTATTATATAAAAAAATAAACAAAATTACTTTATTATTGTAAATAGAATAATATTATTAATAGATTATATTTACATAAAATGGCTGGAAAAGCTACAACCAAAGTATATTTCAAAAAGATTCTATTATTACAAAGCGTTACTAGTTTTTCTATTTTTTAAAATACTAGCAATAAAAAATTCTCCCGCTTTGTATGAACTTCTTACTAATGGACCACTAGCTGTATATAAAAATCCCATATCGTTTCCAATCTTTTCCCAATGATTATATTTTTCAGGTGTTACATATTCAACAACTTTTAAATGTCGTTTTGTTGGTTGCATATATTGTCCTAAAGTTACACATTCAACTCCTACTTCTTTCAAATCTATAAAAAAAATTATTAATTATTTTCAAATTTAAAAAATGCAAGCTATACATAAAGAAATTCTTGTTATATAATAAATTTGAGTGTGCATTTGCTGATGATGTGGTCATATTTGCGGGAAGTGAGATAAAACTTCAACACAATATGGAATAGTAAATTAAAAGAATACAGATGGTGATAGCAAAGGAGAAACATAATATTAATGTTAAAATATAAAAAAAGCAAATTAGAACAAGTAGAAACATTCCACTATTTAGGAGTATTGATTAATAGTAACGGATCTAATGATGAGGACATAAACAGTAGAATATATAAGATGACCAAAATGTATCACATGCTAAAAAACAGTTTCATAGGCAAGAAGGAAGTGTCAAACAAAACCAAAATCTTTGTATTCAATACAATTTATCGAGCAGTATTAACGTATGGTTGTGAATCCTGGGGGATGAATAAAAGAATGAAAAGCAAGATGCAAGCAATAGAAATACTTTTAGAAACATAAAGAAGTTATGATGGTAGATAAAATAAGAAATTTAGATATAAGAGAAGAACTAGGAATAAAACCGATAACTGGTTTATTGAAAAAGACAGTTGAGCTGGTGGGGTCACCTGATAAGAATGAACAAAAAAATACCGGTTAAAAAATCTGGACAATGAAAGTGATGGAAGAAAGAGGATTGGGATAAGATAATAAAGAACACGTTAAAAAAAGAAATAACTTTAAGGGAAGCAAGAATTAGTGCAAGGCATAAGAAAAAATGGTCTAAGTTGTTGCACGAGTAAAAAGTTAAATCCTACACCTAACGGTTCAAAATTTTATTATATTTACCTTTCATTGTTTGATGAACTTCTTCATCTGTTTCACCTAGACCTAACATTATTGATGATTTGGTTATTAAATTAGGATTTTCTGTTTTTGCTGTTTTTAACATGGCTAACGATTGCCTAAATTAATAAAATTATTATTATTAAAAATAAAATTTAATGAATTAAAAAAACAAAAATACCTATATTTAGCACGACGATCTCGTACAAATGGAGTTAATCGTTCAATTGTTTCAATATTATGAGCATAAACATCTAATCCAGAATTAACTATAGTTTTAACTGAAGATTCATTACCAGCAAAATCTGGTACCAAACATTCTACTAATATATTATTATTTCTAAAATAAATTTAAAAATTGTCAACTTAATATTATTTCATATAATTTACTAACTTACAATCGTTTTATTTCAGTTACTGTTTCAGAAATATGTTTCGCCCCACCATCTGGTAAATCTATAAATATTTATATTCATATATAAATGTATATAATTTGAGTTATATCAAATAAATTACCATCTCTATCAACAGATGTTAATACAACGTAATCTAAGCCCCAAGATGCAATTGCCGCTGCAGTATTCTTTGGTTCATTTACATCTAAAGGAGGTGGCGCTCTAGATGTTTTTACTGAACAAAATCTACATCCTCTTGTACATGTGTCACCCATTAACTAATAAAAATCCAATCAATTTTCCGTTATTTTAAAATATTAATATTAATTTACCATTATTGTAGCTGTAGCTGTACCATGTTCACCACCTCCCCAACATTCTCCAATATTTGGGCATCTAGCTTCTTCACAAACTGTGCTTAAATTTAATTTACGTAATTGTTCTTTAAGTTTGCTATAGTTTTGACCAGTAGGTATTTTAGTTTTTAGCCATGGAGGTAATCGAAGACGTCCTCCTTCTCCCTGTTCGCGTTTTAATTTACCATCATATTGTTTCCAATTGTCGTCTAATTTTAAAACAGGTTTAGGATCATTTATAAAATCTTGTAGAGATGGACCATTTTCTATTTTTTTCTTTAATGCGTTCAAGTTTTCTGAATATTTAAACCTCTAAAAATTTTATATTTAGTTTATAATAATAATTTTTTTAAATGATGACATACCTGAATATGTAAGTTTTGCAGTTTAAATAATAATGTATGCTTATTTCGTAACATTTTTATAAGCTACATGTGTAGATTTAATAAAAATTTATAATATTAAAAAAGGTCAAAAATGAAAGGTTATATTTGTCAATAGGTTACGTCAGGTGATGACATAAAGTTTGTACTAATGTCATCTATAGAGTTTTTAGTTGTACTATTTTGGATAATGATTAAATAGCGGATACTTTTTTGTGGAAAGTAGCACTGAATGTAATATAATTTAGCTAAAATATAAACACAACTTGATAGCTGATCTTGCAAATAATGCAAAATAATTTGTTAATTAATGTGTATTAACTAATATTTTCTATAAATGTAGATATTAAATTTATGAAATTGACGTATTAATAAAAGAAATTTAATTTTACCTTAACGCAATTCAAAAACATTAATTACATCAAATTTTAATACATACAAATCATAATCATAAAAAAATACTTTTTGTACATTTGAAATAAGTTTAGTATTTCTTAATTTTAACAGTATTATTAAAATAAACATATTTTTTAAATTTCATGCTTATTTTAAGTTTTCTTACTTTAAGAAAGAAGTATTTCAAATGATTTTTTATGTATGATACAGTTTAGTTTGAGTTAATACAAAAAAAATTGTATCTCTATTCCTTTTAGTATTTTCATATTTTTTGCAAATTAAATAAAAGAAAAACAAATAAAAAACAAATGAATCTGATTTTAGTCTATTTATAAATAGTATTATCTAATAAATTTCAAATTTTAGCAATACGTTTAATTAAAATATAATATTATTTACTTTCGTGTATTGTAAAAAGTTCGATATTTTGAAGAAAAATATTGTATGAAATCTAATATGAGAAGTACAGCTTATAAAATAATAAAAGAAGAAAGAAAGATTATAAAAAATTGTTAAACAAAGGTCATTCCTATAAAATAATAATAATAAGACCGATTATTACTATAAAAAATATACGACAAAATTATTTCTACCAATGAAACAAAATTAATATTTTTCAATAGGATAGGAAGAGTATAAAGAAAAGCGAATTTTGAAATGGTTGAAGACCCTGTTGCTGCAAATTATTATGGTTTGAACTTGTATAAATTTGAATGGTTTGTATTATAAATAAAAAAAAAAAAATACATATTTATTATTTTAAAACTAATCTTTTTAAATAGCTGAAATGTCTATAAAATAAATCTTTTTTATTATATTATATGAGACAAAATATAGTGATTTATTTTAATTGCCTTAAATATTTCAACAAATGCCAACACGTTCGTTTATGTGTTTTATTATCATTATTGTTCTTTTTTATTGTTTATATTTATTTGTATTGCTGCAACTCAGCAGCATTTTTTTTTTATCTTCATTAATAATACATTCTAACGTTATCATTTAAAAGCTGCTGAAATGCATAATGAGTAATCGGTAATTTATCAATCATATATGTTTCCCGCTAAAAATATTTAGTCTTAAACATTATTCTGTGCGTGTCGGATGTATAATATTATTTATGTATGTTGTTAGTTTATGAAATTAACTAAATGTAATTTAATCGACAAGTATAAATGGAGATTTAGGAAAAGAGACATTAATAAGTATAAAAAAATATCTGTGTGGTATAGGTTCATGGTTCAGTGAGAGCAAACTGAGTATATGTATAATACTGTGATTGAGGAATTGGTCAGTTAATAATTAATCAAATAGTTTATGAAGATTGAAAAAATGCGGTTGTCGATTGGAACAGTTTTGTAGGGATGTTTATATTAAATTCATAGAAAGTGTTGGTGATTTGGTAGTGAAATTATAATAGGGGCAAAAGAGTAGATTGAAAATTGATGTTTGAAGGTATGCAAAGTGAATCAAGTAAATGTTTTGTGAGATTTGTGATTTAGCGGGACTATTCTGTTCATTTCATTGATCAAGAAACAGGCGCCCATACGAACTTCATAGAGGAGACATGGAGTGCCGTTAAGAGAGGGCTAGGTAGGATAATTTAATTCCTACCTAGCGGAGTACCTCTGGTNGGCAGGGGCAACAGGGGCACTTGCCCATGGCCCTCATCGAAGGGGGAGGGGGGACAGAAAGGCCTTAAAAAATCATAAATATAAAATGAAATTAAAATTACAGGCAAAAACAATTGAAAAAATAATCATTTTGTTATTATAAAGTTTTTTTTTTTTAAAGAGGGGGGCCCAATTTGAAAGTCTTGCCCAGAGCCCATAAAAAGCTAGTTACGGCCCTGATAGGTAATATTGATAAAATTGAATCATATAACTATATTGCAAAAATGTTAATTTTGTTTGAATTCTCATATGTGTAACTCGCAAATTTTTTTTTTTTTTTCAAACAGTAATTTTACAACAAATACTGATATGTATAATTCGCGCAAATTCAAAAATTCAAACGGAATAACTTTGTTCTTCCAACAGCAAAACTTAGCACATGCGCAATATAGCCCGAATACTACATTCAGGAAACTTTTCCACCTGTAACATTGTGTCCGATATTTCAAATGGACGCTGCTAGTTGTGCCATCTATATTTTTTGTAAGCAAGTATTGTATAAATCTGTTATATTATTATTTTTATATTTTCATGTGAGTTCACAAAGAATACTAATATTTAATATAACGTATTTAGTATTATTTAAAAAACAAATATATAACATAATAAAGTAGCATTAACATAATTAATTTTACATATTAATGAATCTTACAATATTAATTTCAAATATTCAAGTAATACAATCAAGAGTTCTTATAAGAACAATTTTAAATTCTTAAGAAATTTAAAATGCTGTTTATTTATTGAATAGTCCAGTAAAATGCACAAAAAAAGGTCAACCGTGCATTTTGGGAAGACAGCAATTTTATATCATATAAGACTTTTTTAAAAGCTTGAGTTTTCGGGGTAGGGGGCAATGCATATTTGGCGCAATTTTGAAAATAAGGGTGAAACGATTTTTTTAGAGTTACAAAAATTTTGTAACAAGCTTTTTTGTACATAATAATATTATTTACAATTTTTGTTTATAAAATTTTGCGTTTTGTCCCTTAAAGCGGAGCAACCAATGGATAAAAAGTTTAGTAAATACGACTTCGAATCGTACATTTTGAGAAGGCAGTAATTTTATTTTTTTATTATATTAAAAAGATACTCCTAAATCTTAAGTTTGAGTTTTCGGGGCGGGGGCCGATGCCTATTTGGCGCAATATTGAAAATGAGGGTGAAATCATTTTTTTTTTTTTAAGATTATCTTGGAAACTATAGTGTTACAGAAATTTTGTAAGAAGCTAAGTAAATCGCCCCGACCCCGAAAACTCAAACTTAAGCTTTTGAGAAAGTCTTTTATATGATAAAAAATAAAATTGCTGCCTTCCCAAAATACAAGGTTAAATGCTCTTTTTACTGGACTAGAATTAGTTTGTTGTTTTTATTTAGATTAGACAGACGCAAATGAACAAAAATAAATTAGCGGAGTAATAAATTCTGTGGATAATATATTATCTATGATTGGCACGACGAGTTGGCTGTCTTTGCCTGTATTCTGCATGTATATTTTTTTGGTCATTTAATTTACTAATTGTGCATTGTTTTTAATGTTTGTGGTTTTTTTAACTGTTATTTATTAAAAATGGTGAGTTTTTATATTAAATGATGTTTTTAAATTTTCTAATATAATTTACTGTATACAGTATTTTTTTAAATTTACTTTTATTTGATTCTAAGTATTACAAAATCGGATAAACTAATGAAATAGAACTCTTTTTCATATTAGATAAATATTCTGTTTTTAATAATATAATGAAATTAAATTATACATAATTTTAAACTTCAAATACTTTAAATGTTTTATGATAAAAAACAATATTAATCACAGATTTTAATTATTTTCTGAGTTTAGTATCTAATTTTATATTCTTAATTGATATGATTTGTTGCTCTTATGTATTCAAATAATACTAATAATACGAAGTGCAAATAATAATATTTTGATGAATATTTTATATAAAAATTTATGAATTTTATTTCAGCAAAAATGAATCATATATTTAATTTTTAAATATTATTAATTTCATCATAATAAAATAAGATAAATGAATTCTTTCAGAATTATTTGAATATGAAACAATTTTATATATAAAAACAATAGTTCAAAATTAAATTCAAGGCAGTATATACCAGTGTATGCCAGTTTAATAGTTCTTTACTCGTAGAAACCATTTAATATTAATAACAATAAAAACATTTGAGTAATAATAAGATTTTTTTGTTAAATTAAAAACTAACANATTCATGGCGAGCTTGCAAAGCTTATTTAAAATTTCTGAATTTTCGAGAAATTCTCTAGACGTAACCAACATAATAATTCAATATATTTGATATTAGTAGATAAATTAGTAAAATGGCTGAATTAATTATAGAAGAAATTAATTTTTATTGTAATAAAATAATGAATTATTATTTTTATTATGTTTTACTATAAGTATTTAATATACATTTTTTGATGTTATGCATAGAAATTATATTTCAATATATATTATCAAATTACAATAAATAATAAGTATATGCGGACGCCTGAAAATATAAAAACAAACCCTTTTTAGTTCGTTATCTAGTACAGTGTAGCGACCCTTTGAATTTAAATGATTACTACTAAAAAAAGTTATTTAGTTGGTAACACTATTTTATATTTTGGTAAATTTTATTTACAACATAATACAAAAAGTAAATTAGAATATATCTGAACCAGTTTGTCTGGCTTTCAATTTCGCTTCTTCCGCAGATAATTTTTCTTCTTTGGATGGTTCTAATGGATAACCATCTTCATTCAATTTATTATTTCTAAAATCTTCAACTATTTTTTTACTATAAACTGCATCAAATAAATCTTTGGCCGTAAATTCTGATTGAATTACATTAGAAACTCGATATGATACATAAGGTTTTAACTATAAAAATAATTAAATTAATTCTATGTTGAATACTTTCATAATTAATATAATACTTCGCAATTTGTTAAATCTGGAACTATTAACTCGGGAACCATTTCAGGGATGTTTACAAATTTTCCATTTACTGTAAAACCAGTATCACGTACTCCGCGTTCTGTAATAAAAAGGAATTTAAATTTGTTATTGATATATATTATAAACAAATTACTAACTGTATATTGGTATTTCCGGGTCTGGGCATTCCATTTGTTGTTGTTTAAACAATCGCGTGCCTCTTTTATTATATAACATAAATTTTTTGAAGTTTCGTTTACCAAAACAAGGTGTTGTAGTAGAAATCGTACGTTTTATTATTAAGTTTGTAAAAGACATTTTAAAAACGTTATTTTAAGGTTAATATTTAATCTTTTGGTCTTTAGTTATATTTATTTTTATATTTATGGTAACGTCAAACAATGTTGCCAACTTGTAAATGTGAAAAAAAGAAGAAGAAAGTGTTGATCAGCATCTCTACGGTGCCAAGAAGTACCAGCATATTTTTGAAGTGTACAGAGCCAAGTGTATTGAGCACTTTATAGCCATTTTAAAGATTGTGCATAGTGAATATTGAAGCACAGTCAGTATTAAGAATTTACGTGTTTAAGTGATTTCAAAAGAAACAATAAGCAATAAATATCTCGGAATTATACAATTATCTTTGAATAATTAGTTGATACTAGTTTTTTTTGGAAATAATGGTTTTAGCTGAAAAAGGAAATGAAAATGTACGAAACGGTCGGAGGAGTCGGGGGCCGAGCCCTAATGGTCATGCTGCTACAGAGTCTACAAGTGAAGATGAGAGTACAGGTAAATATTTTAAATACTTTTTTTTAGATTAACAATTAATTTATTATATTTTTTTTTTTAATCAAAATTTGAAATTTGAAAATATTTTTAATATTTGAAATATTTTTAGTACCAGTTGATAAAATTCGTGTGGGGCGTGATTATCAAGCTGTTTGTCCAGAATTACAACCCGTGGCTAGTCGTCGACCAGATCAGTTAGCAGATAGGGCTCTTCTAGTATGGTCCCCCACTGTAGATATATCTGAACAAAAATGTGAGAATTTATTTATTAAATTTTCTGGTTTTATTATTTGATAATATTCCATAATTTTGTGCTTCAGTGGATGAATATATTACATTAGCCAAAGAAAAATATGGTTATAATGGCGAACAAGCATTGGGCATGTTATTTTGGCACAAACATGATTTAGAGCGAGCTGTGTTAGATTTAGCAAATTTTACACCATTTCCAGATGAATGGTCAGTTGAAGATAAAGTTTTATTTGAACAAGCATTTCAATTCCATGGTAAAAGTTTTCACCGCATTAGACAAATGGTAATACATATTTTCATATTGGATTATCAGTATTTTTAATATTTGGTTATTTTAATTTTAAATCAGTTGCCCGACAAGAGTATCGCTAGTTTAGTTAAATATTATTATTCATGGAAGAAAACACGATCTCGTACAAGTCTTATGGATAAACAAGCACGTAAATTAACAGCGCCACGTGAGGAAGGTGCTGCTTCTGAAGCTGGCTCCGAAGGAGGATCTAATGAGGAATCTGATGCTGATGAAAAGGTGAGATTAATATTAATTTCTTATACTCAATAATAGAGCATGTATTTGTTAATCATGGCAGCCTGTTTTGCCTGATCAGTTATTTTATATTTCTAGTATTTATTTGAGATTATTTATCAAGCCAGTTGATATATTTATATAAAAATATAACGATTGAGTTCACCCAAAACAAACGTTATTACACTGGTACAGAATGCAAGTAAATATATTTTATTGCATGTACTCATAAACTTAAATGTGTATGTTGTTGATATAACAATAAGTAGTATTTATATGTGAGTGATAAAACAAATAGATGAAAACAGGGTTTAAATAAAAGCGTGTCGTATTTAGGAAACAACTAATATTTATTGTTTGTTTTGTGGCAAAATTTAAAACCAGCGCTTTTAAAAAATATAAATTTATCTAATATATAGGTAGTGAGTAGGTAAATAATAATTTAAAATAAATAAACATGAAGATTATAAAAAAAATGGGTACGAATATGGGTGTGTTGTTGCATTGATTCGTTATTGGTACATCGTTTCCAGCAGAAATGGACAATACACCGTGGAATTCGACGCAAGAGCGGCTCACCACCGCGTGCTGATGCAGAAATAGGCGCAAATCAGGTGCGTTCAATGGTACCACCGACATCATCAACAACACAATCGCCACATCAACAACAGTCACTGCACAATACTACACAAAATAATATTGTTAATCATAGTAACGCACATATTCATAATGGAACTATTGCTATTGACCAAACAAAGCAAATTGCAATATCATAGATTGATCTCATATTTTAATTTTTATCATTATTAGTAATATATTTTGAGCATTAGTAACATATTAGATAAAAAGAACATTATCTATTTTTTATATGAATATATTTAATAATTTTTTTTACATGTCACTAAGTAAGTAAGCATGTTTCATTCATATATCTATATTATTGTAATATGCTGGCTTTAACTATTTCATTCAATGACAAGCATTTCAGATTTTGCACATTGTTATTATTACTATTATTTTATATTTTAATTGGTAGGAAATAATATTAGCACGTATTAGATGTATAGTTATGATTAATTAAATTAAGTATTATCGTGTGTGATATATTCACATATTTTGTTCCAAGTTTTTAAAATATATTATTAGTAAGTTTAACCCGCTATTATTGACTGTCGATTTGTAATTTACTTATGAATCATTTATAGAATATGTGTGCAGAATACAAATTGTGTTTTTACATTAATAATAAAGTTCAAAATTAAAATAATTTTTAAAGAATTATATATTTTATCATATACTACTAATATTAACATAAACATAACTATCCACTTTATTTCCATTCTTTAAATTTGCTGCTATAAATTACTGATTTTTCCTGTCTCCCTAAAAACAAACAATAAAAGTACAATTGTTTTAAATTAATCAGTTAAAAAATTGCACTTATTATTTATTCTTTTCGCAATATCTACTGCTTTTCAACAAAATTTAAAAAATAGTAAATACGGTAAATTAAAAAAATGCTGTTTTAAGAAATATATAAAGACGAGTGTTGATATGTATGTGAGTTCATTTGTGCAGGCGGGGGAGGGGGGCGCGTGCGGTAACTGCGGCGTCGCCTGTTCTTTCACACATGTCTCACCCAAAGGCGCACTCTGCCATTCCTGCTTTCAACATTGGAGGTATTTTTACATTTAATAATTCTCTGTTTCATCCTTATTATTGTTTACCACTTTAAAAAATTTTTTCCGACGCTTAGATACAGAAAATGTATTATTTTATTAAAAATACATAATAAAATAATGCTTTAATTACCATTTAATCATTAGATTTGTTCTAATCTTTTCGTATTTTATATATATAAAACATTACTAGAAATTGTTTAATGTGCTAATAACTTAAATACAATGAGATAAGAACAAATTCTTTCAATGTTGCTTTGTATCGGTACGGCTAGATCCGATCTAGCTCAAATGTAAAACACAAAAATAAAATAATTAGCTATATAAGACATAAATATTATATCAGATATAGCCGTAAAGAATTTGGCAACATATTCTGTTAAAAAAAGACAAACTATTATAAACAAGCTAGCTAATAGAAAAATGTTTAATTGGTGAATTAGGCGCACGGGCGCGTTACGGCCAACGTCGGGGCCGTCAAACAAGCGTGGTGGCGTCGCGGCGTCTTTAGCGGGAAGACATAAACGACGACCACCTCGAGGCATGCATATCAACCACGATGATTTAGCAGCGATGGCTGCTGGCGCACAAGGCATGCAAATGTTGCGCGCCATGGATAGAGAAATTGTTTCATTGAAAAGACAAGTAAGGCTTAATATCTATCACATACAATTATTTTTCATATTTTTACATTTATACAAACTAAAACATATTACTTACAAAAAAAAACAAAAATAGATAGATTTTATTTTATAAATATTTATATAATATTTGTATTTCGAAATCTGCTTATAGGTAAATAAAAAATGTAAGCTTGATAGCATGCAAATTTTTTATAATTGTTATTGCTTCTTTCTATTTGTTCATATATGTTGTGCTATTATTATTTTATTTAAATTGAATTGTATTTCATTATTTGTATTCTGTACACTCTGCATAAGCGACAGTCTTACATATTATTGGGTGTATGTGTAGTATAATGCTTCTCTATATACTTAGTATTATAAAAAAGTGAGTACATAGTTATAAGCAATAATTTATATATACGCACTTGATTAACTACCAGAATTGTATAAATTTTCTTCAATTGAAGAATTAAAATTATTTAAAATTTATCATTCAAATACTGCTGAGAAATATAAATTCGTAGTGCAAAAATAACATGGGAAAGGAAATATTAATTTTTGTTATTATTTATAGGTACAACAAAATAAGCAAACAATTAGCGCGTTAAAACGAAAAACATCTGATGGAATCGATGATGTGCGCCCACCAAGTGATTCAAATACATCCCGCATCAATGCACGATGGACTAACGAAGAATTACTACTAGCCGTTCAAGGTGTTCGAAAATATGGAAAAGATTTTAAAACCATTGCAGAAACATTGGGTACAAAAACTGAATCACATTTGCGGAGTTTCTTTGTAAATTATAGACGTCGATATAATTTGGATAGTGTGCTGAGAGATTTTGAGAAGGATAATGGTCCTGTAAATGTATCACCAGATGAACCAATAGATTCAACTATTGAGAAAATGGATGTTGATTTGGATACATCAGAAATTTTGTCTAATAATACTGATTCTAACACAGTTGTATCCATGACTACTACATCTGTTTCACCAACACCAAGAGCTGTTTCAGCGATACCATTAAAAACTTCAAATTCAGCAACTATTAGCAATTCCAATAAAACTACCACTACCACTGCAGCCATTACCAATACGCAACTAAATAAATGATAACTAACTTTTTTATATTATATTATAATAGGTATTATATTTTTACAAATTTATCAATCGCAAACGATCATAACAAAATTTGTCAACTATAATTGTTATGATAAAATTTTAGACATATTTATAAAAACATCATTTTAATTAGGTAAGGATAACTTTTTCAATTAGTTATTTGCAATTAGTGATAAAAACTTAAACTATTATATATTATAATAATGAAGAAAGAATTTTTATTCATTAATACGAACTTTATTTTATGGATTTTTTTAACATATAAATATAAATTAGTGCATAAGTTTTCGCTTGAAATGTAAATAAATATTATTTTATTTTACATACTTAACCGTAAAATAAAATAAAAATATCACACGTGAACAAAATATCATTCTACATTACCAATATTATATGTATATGAGTATCATTATTATATATCTTTGCTGTTCAATATGTTAATGTTAAATAATTTCTTATATATATAAACATATAAATAATATTCGTTTCTTAGTAATAAGACATCTAATAAAAAATCACGATTAATATAAGAATTTAATTTAATTGTATGGATATAATATTTTATTTACTTTACTTTAAGTTGAGTTTTCTTTATTAAACGAAAGAAAACATATATTATAATTTATATACATAAGTTTTTACAATACATTAAAAAATTATTTATTTATTTATTTTTAATGTTTTTATTTTACTTTTCTTTTCATTTTTTTCTTATACTATACTTATTTCAGTGTAGTTGTTAATAGTAATATTAAAATAGTTATAAATATTTCATATTTGTAGTATGTAAATAAATTCGGCATTATATAATAGTAAATATAGCATAAAATATAATTAACATAGACAGAGTATTATTTATTTGCCTATTTATAGTGAATCTAAGTTTTTAGGTAAACTATAGTAGCTTTTTTGTACTTTATTATCGCCTTGACATATATATTTTCAAGGTCGCCTTTGTCAAGTAGCAAATAATTCTTATCAATGGAACACAAATATGTGATGGAAAATCACATCATCATCAAAATCCATGTCTTTGATACATGACAATGGATAAATATAGCCAACAATTAATTAATTTTTATATTGTTATATAGTTTATATTATTGTTGTATTAATTTTATATTATTAACAATGGTACAAACAGAAACAGGTAATAAAATTTGATCAACAAGTTGTTTTTATATTTTAATACAATATTATTTCAGGAATCTATAATTATGAACCATTAGGAGATAGTTCATTTCAAATTTTGAATCATAATCTTGAAGATAATATAGTTTTACGTATATATGGATATAAACGAAATATTTATCATGCTTTCTTTTATCATTTATTTGCAATAATTTTATTAGGAATTCCATATATAGTTTATAGTTGGTATACGCGTTTAAAAATACTACAATATAAGAAATGTTTGCTTGTAAATGCAAATGTTATTTTATGTAAGTTTAAAATAATAAAAAATGTAAGAACTTATAAATTGTTTTAATCATATTTAAGTGAAGGACAATTGTGGACAAAGTCATATTTTACAAACACATACCGTTCATGTATATAATGAAAATAGAAAATATTTTACTTATCAACATGTAAAATATATTTGGGAAAATGACGATAGCCAATTTATTCCACTGAAATTACCATATGAACATTTAAATTTAAATAATTTATTAGAAAATTCGTATGGATTAACTAAAGAAGAACAACAAAATTCGTAAGTTATATTTTGGGGTACTTTTATAAATTTTAAATAATTAATATTTTAGGATTGATTTATATGGTTTAAATAAAATAACTATTGAAATAAAATCATACTTTCGATTATTAGTTGAAGAAGTTTTTAATCCATTTTATTTATTTCAAATATTTTCTATTGTATTATGGAGTGTTGATGAATATTATATTTATGCTGGATGTATTTTATTTTTATCTGTTTTATCAATTTGTACTTCTTTATACGAAACGAAAAAGGTACATTTATATACATAAAAATTAACTTTATTGAAATATAATTATTTTATTGTTTTAGCAAAGTCTCGCTTTAAATAATTTAGTAGAATCATCAAACAGTAAAATGGTACAATTATACCGTCCACGTTTTAAAATTGAATCTAATCAAGAAAACTATTTTGATATTGAAACGGTTGATGCTACTAAGTTAGCGCCAAATGATCTGATTGTTTTACCTTCAAATGGATGCATAATGCCTTGTGATGCAATTTTATTAACAGGTTTATGTATTGTTAATGAATCTATGTTGACAGGTATGTAAATATTTGTTTAAAATAAATATATTTTTTTAATATATAAAAATTATTAAATATAGGAGAAAGTGTACCAGTAACAAAAATACCACCAAGTCATAGTAATGAATTATATGATATTTCTGTTCATAAACGACATACAATATTTGCTGGTACTGAAATCATACAAACACGTTTTTATGGGGGTAGTAAAGTAAGTTTTTATAAATATCTTAATAAATATTTTTATTTATATTAATATATTATTTATATACGTAGGTAATAGCAAGAGTAATACGAACAGGATTTTATACATCTAAAGGAGAACTTATAAAAAGTATACTGTATCCAAAACCAATAGGATTAAAATTTTATCGTGATGCCATGAAATTTGTTCTCTTTTTAGCAATCATAGCATTTACCGGCATGGTATATTGCGTATATTTGTATGCAGAAAGAAGAGTAAGTATCAATTCTCATTTATCATAGTTCCTATTTTATGTTTGTTGTCGTAGATCAAAGAAAATTCTGATAAACTTACATATATTTGTATATTATACATTGTAATAAGTTATTTTATATTATTTTTATTTTAGGCTTATATAAAAGAAATATTAATACGTGCTTTAGATATTATAACAATAGTAGTTCCGCCTGCTTTACCAGCAGCAATGACTGTAGGTACAATTTATAGCCAAAATCGTTTAAAGAAAAATAATATTTATTGTATAAGTCCGCCTCGAATAAATGTTTGTGGTAAATTAAAATTAATCTGTTTTGACAAGGTATAGTTAATAAAAATTCCTAAAAGTTTTTAAATAAACATTTTTTTTTGTTTAATTTAGACAGGTACATTAACTCAGGATGGTTTGGACTTTTATGGTGTTCTTCCATATTATGAAGAAATACAATTTGGTAATTTAATTCAAGAACCATGGAAACATTTGAAACAAACTAATGAGTTACTGCATGCAATGGCTACATGTCATTCTTTAACAAGTATAGAAAATAAATTAACAGGTGATCCTCTTGATTTAGGCATGTTTGAGGCAACAAAATGGGTATGAATTTAGTAATATGTCTAAATATTATATATTTTATGTGTTTATTTTTATGTGAATTATTTTTATCATTTATTTTTTCAAAATTAAAGATACTTGAGGAACCTGGAGCCGAAAACACACGATTTGATATGTTAACTCCAACTGTAGTAAAACCACCACCATTACCAACAGAAAATAACGCATTAGAAAAACTTATTGATGATATTGATTCACTTACAATATCTGCAAGTATAATTTATATATAGTTTCAAATAATGTAATTTATAAAATAATATTTCAGTATGAAATTGGTATATTGCGTCAATTTCCATTTTCTTCAACACAACAATGCATGTCAGTTATATGCCGTACATTAGGTGCTCGTTGTATGACTGTATTTACAAAAGGTGCACCCGAAAAAATTCAATCAATGTGTAAAGAATCATCGTTACCAGAAAATTTTTCAAGTGTTCTATCGAATTATACAACATCAGGTTTTCGTGTAATTGCAGTAGCTTATAAAAAATTACCAAGAAAATTACCGTGGACAGATGCAATGAAAATGAAAAGAGAAGCTATTGAGATTGAATTAGAATTTTTAGGATTTATCGTAATGCAAAATGCATTAAAACCAGAAACTACACCTATTATAAATGAATTACATTCCGCAAATATTAGAACTGTTATGGTTACAGGTTAGTATATCGTTTTCTTTATATAATCTAATAATAGTAGACAACACATTTTAATTGTTAAGACAGAAAAAAATAATTGTAGAGAAATAGATAGTATTATGTCATGATTTTAGGAGATAATATTATGACTGCAATATCTGTTAGTAGAAACTGTGGTATGATATTACCAAATGAGAAAATAATTTTATTAAAAGAATGTTGCCAAGATAATGAAAATAGTCATCCAAAAATATGTGCAGTATTACTAGATACAGACCAAAACACAGTTGAAAGAACAAGTAATAATTACGAATTAATATCACAAGATTGTCATTGTATTGTTATGAATAATTACGAAAGTCATAGTCAACGAGTTCATATCGCCTTAGATGGTAAAACATGGGCTATATTGAAAAATAACTATTCAGAAAATATAATAGCTCGTATTATAATGCATGGTACAATTTTTGCTCGTTTTCGACCTGAACAAAAAAGTCAGTTGGTTGAAGAATTACAATCTCTTGATTATGTTGTTGGAATGTGTGGTGACGGTGCAAATGATTGTGGGGCATTAAGAACTGCTAATATTGGTGTATCTCTTAGTCAGGCAGAAGCAAGTGTTGCTGCTCCTTTTACATCTGCAACTCAAAATATATCTTGCGTAAAAAAATTAATAGTTGAAGGAAGATGTTCTCTTGTTACCAGTTTTGCAATTTTTAAATACATGGCTATGTATAGTTTAATACAATTTTTTACAATTCTAATTTTATATAAAGTAAGTATTAATAATATGATTAATATTATTTATGAATATACTAATAAATTTATTTCAGAGATACACAACATTAGGCAATATGCAATTTTTATATATTGATCTCATAATAACTACAAGTTTAGCTGTTACAATGGGATATCAAGGTCCAGCTGAAATAATAGTTGCTAAGAGACCTATGGGGTCTCTTGTATCACCTGTAAATTTAATTCCATTAATTTTACAAGTAATACTATGTGGTTTTATTCAGTACGCATCTTTATATTATTTAACATTACAACCATGGTATGTATTTAATTTTTGAATTATTTTTTTTTTTTTATTCTTTTATATTATTTATAGGTTTACACCATTATTAAAAGAGTCTTATACTGATACAGAAAAAATTATTTGTTGGGAAAATACTGTTGTTTTTTGTATCAGTTGTTATCAGTATGTTATACTTGCTTGTATTTATTCAAAAGGAAAACCTTATAGGCAATCAATCTTCTTAAACGGTAAAAACATAATATATACATTTTATATTTAACTCTTCAACTTTTAATTACATTTCAGGTTTATTTATACTTACTGTAATTGTTTTAACAATTTTTACAACTATTCTACTTGTATATCCCGTAGAACCACTTGCTGAATATTTTGAAATGATGCCATTTTCATTCCAATATGAAATCATTGTATTTCGATTAAATTTACTTTTATTACCAATAATACATTTTTTATTTGCTTTTGCAATAGAAATCTTTATTGGTCAACGTAATTATTTTAAAAAAATAATTCATTTTATAGTAAGAAAGAAAAAATCTAAAAATAAATATAAATTAATTGAAAAAAATGTTAATGTCTATCAATGGTTAGATATTTGTGAACATTCAAAGTTATGATGTATCAGTATTATTTAAGATTTTATAAATTAAACTGCATTCAATTTATGAATTGAACTGTAGAATATATAATGCAATAAATAAAA
>CM008238.1:4328270-4364126 GCA_002278615.1 Pogonus chalceus | reverse complement strand
TAAAAAAAAAGAATGATATAATATGTAATATTATCTATATAATAAATTGATAAAAATTAATATTAATTTACTGTTATGTATTACGCATTGTTGTTCTAATTATAAATATAAGTAATTTAGAAAGTTAGAAATACATATGCAACAGGTAGTATGATATGATGGAAAATTTGGTATATTCTAATGAAAATGTTTTTTTAAAAACAATGAACGATCATGCTAAATGATATTACAATATAATATTAATTATTTATAAACAAAAATATTGACAAACCTCTTATTGATAATAAAAAATAAGGTTATGTACAAACCAACATTTTTCAAATATTCCTTATCCATTCAATAAAATATAAATAAAACTGAAATAATACGCACTACTCATAATTAATTAAATAAATAAATTGTACATCTTATACTTCATTTAAAAATATAAATACATTCTATTGAGATCAATTGCGTAAATTCATATATCGAAAATAGAACTAAAATTAGTACCAATTCACAGAAAAACACACTTGGAACCAATGTGTATTCTGTCTAATATATTTTACCCTACAATATATTGTTTTAAATTATAACGAAAATAAAATAAGAACTAATGTTTAGCAATCAAATCAAATATTAATATTTAAAATATTATAATAAAACAAATAAGGAAGTTTATATATTATGTACGATTTTGAATATTACTTAAATAGTATTAGGGAAATTTAGTATTATATACTTGTTATAAAAATTTTGCGAAAATTATAACCTAATATTTGTAGCAACATGTCTTTAACATTATTTAGTACATTATTCAAAAAAATAAATACTTTTACAACATGTTATCATACTCAAAAGTTTATAAAATCAAAATTAACATTACCAGTACTAAGCAACATCAATTTCTTTTCTCATTTAAGCCGACCAATCGAATTAAATGTTATTGATAAAAATGAAGAGAAAAAAGTTACTGAAAGTAAATATGAAATAAATTTAATATTTACATCTTTTAATAGATAATTTTATGTAGGTATTTTAAAAAAGGTTAATGAAAATCTAATAAATTCACCAACAAGAGTGTTTGCTGTTGTACATATTTGTGGAAAGCAATTTAAAGTTACTACCAATGATGTTATAATAATAGAAGGATACTGGCCACCTGATGTTGGCGATAAAATACGATTGGATAAAGTAATTACTAAATATATATTTTTTTTGATATTATAAATAAATATTAACAATTGTAGGTTCTTTGTGCGGGAGGTGAAAACTTTTCTTTAATCGGTACTCCGTTAGTACAACCTGGATTAGTAAACGTTTACGCTACTATCATAGAAAAGAATTTATCGCATACAAAAACAAATTTTCGTAAAAAGAGAAGGAAACAATATAAGCAAATAGATTGTAAATATAATTTATAATCATTTATATTCAAAAAACTAATATTTTTTATTTTTACAGTTTATAGAGTAGAAAGAACAATGCTAAGGATAAATGAAATAGGAATAGAACAACTTAAAGACAGTATAAATTAAAATTTGTAAATTTCATAAAATGAATAAATACAATATTTAACACAGCATTTCTGTTATTTTAATTATAATTTTCTTTTTACGTAACGATACATTATTTTAATAATGTTTTCATATATGACAGTATAATGTATATAATATGTACACATGTAGGAATTTTTATACTAAGCAAAAAGTAAATTTGTATTAAATGCAATCAATAATAATTATGTAGGTATGTAATTAGTTTAATAGGTTTATATGGTGTACCTAGTAAATATACAATTGTATGAGGACATGCGTTTGTTATACAAAAATTACTACAAAAAATGTATTTATTAATAATAATTGTAATTGACTATATATGTACCGAAAATTGTTTATTAGTGACTTCGTTTATCTCCACATTGCAAATGATTTAAATGCTGATGTTACAATTTAGTATTTTCGATAAATTGTTCTTAAAAGTATTGTTATATCACAAAATATTTTAACCTTAATTAATAATACAGGGTTTATTCGTTCGTCACCGTAATAATTTATTTGTTTTGGTAAAAAATGCATTATGGAATGAAGAAGCGATTACTTTTATTATATAAATAGTTAAGATAATTTACATTTGCTATATCGAGAGAAACATAAAGTCATAATTCTATACCAAATATCTGTAATTTTATATCGTACAAAATATTTGGCACTGCAATAATAATTATCACAATTCCATATGTTCAGTCTAAATTATCACTAATGGAAAGGAAATGATAAAAATTGTTAATGCAACACTTATCTTTTTTGTATTTCATTGAACCTACTTCAATAAATTTGATTTGATCTAACTGTCTAGTCATCACTTGTCGACTAGTACTTCATAAAATTAACTATTCACACCAATCTAATATACAAAAGTTTTTTAACTTCGCGGTCCACACGAAGTTATTAAATATAATCTTTGTATTGCGACCAATACTAATTATTAAATGTTCAAATATCATTTTCAAATTGGAATTTCATATATTTTTAGAGATTTAGGTTGATTTTGATTAAAAAATAATAAAATTACAATTTCAAAAAGAAATTAGTTATTACCCTTATCACACTTATCATGAAAAAACAAACGAAATATGCGGTACGAAAAACTGATGAAATTTACCTGACATTACATTATTTTGTGAATGCTTCATTTGGTCCGTTTGTATGTTGACAACTTTAAGGTTTTTATTTATTAAGTCTGACTTGTGCGATTTTTAGTTTTCATTATTTTGTTCCATTTATTTGTTTATTATTTTCACTCACCCTTGTGAAAATAAATATCTTTTTAAATATTATTTAAAGAGAGCTTAAGTAAATAACTAGTTGTGCGATTCCTTATAATCTTTGTATGAATCTTTATAATGTTTTTGTTCCTCTACACGTTCTCTTTGTTTACCTTTACGAGATCGTGTTAATGTGTGGCATATACATAATGAAGATGTTGTGGAACATAATAATAGGGCGAGTCAATCAACGAGTAATCCTTGGGAAACGCTAACCAACTGATCTTTTAACAGACGAAATGATGGACGCTCTTCTGGACTATGGCTCCAACATTTTCTCATTATCTATAATTTAAAAATTTAATAATACACTTAAATCTAGATTTAAATGTATACAATTTAAATTATACAAACCTCATAAACTTCTTTATAACACTGTTTAGGCTTTTCTAAGATAATACCTCTTTGAACTCGTTCAACAACTTCAGTATTCTTAAGACGGCCATATGGCATTTTACCACATGTAAATACCTCCCACATTAATACACCTACAATTAAAAAAAAAAAATTATTTTATTTTAAATTCAATTTAGTAGGTAATTAAAAATAAATACCGTATGCCCAAATATCAGATTTTGAGGAAAATCTTGTATAGTTTAATACTTCAGGTGGTGCCCATTTTATTGGAAACTTAGTGCCACCAGAAGAGGTATATTGATCATCCAAAACATATCTAGCCAATCCAAAATCAGCGACTTTAACAACATTTTCAGATCCAACTAGACAATTTCTCGCTGCTAAATCGCGATGTATATAATTATGCCTTTCAAGGTATGCCATTCCTTTACAAATTTGTATACACATATCTAATAGTAGGCCAACATTATTTGTAAGTGATGTTTCATTGCGACGTAAGTAGTCTAATAAAGAACCATGTCGCATATATTCAGTGACAATAAATATAGGACGGTGTTTACTACAAACACCGTATAATTGAACTAGATTTTGGTGCTGAAGTTTTCTATAAAATTAAATTCAATTATTAGTACTATATTAAATAATAATATAATATTAATAACTTACGTCATAACTTTGGCTTCTTCAATAAAATCATCTTCAGACATAGTACCTTCTTTCATCATTTTAACAGCAACATCAATGGACCCGCGCCATTTACCTCTTCTAACAACCCCAAATTGTCCAGAACCTAATTCTTCTAATAACATTAATTCCGTTGGATCAATTTCCCATTTATCGTGGCTTAATCCCGCTGTAGCAGGCGCAGGTCGATCACATGGACTCGTTTTAAGTCTAGATGCTAAACCTCCACTGTTATGTTTATGGTAATTTACTAAATCTGGTATCGACGAACAACAATGTTTTTCAGATAGAAAAAATTCACCAGCAGAATTTTGTTTTATGTGATAATGTTTTACATGCGGTGTTGGTCTATAAATTATATTATAAACATTTATTCACAGTTTTTATAGATTTTATAAATAGTTTACTTACACTTTCGTATATAACGAAAGAGTATATAATCCTTTTGTGGAAGAATTTCTTACAACAAAACATCCTTCTTTATCTTCATGTTTTAGTAACGATTCTGCTCGCTGTCTCGACATATCATTTACATACCACCTTTAAATAAAATTAATATTAAAAACAATTTAAGATTTAATTATTATAAACTAACTTACTCATATTTTTGTAAACCTATTAATTCTTTTTCTTTAACATAATTACTAGGAATATAACCAACTTCACTATAAACAAAAATAATAGAATTATTATTCTGCAAAAACAGTAATATCAAAAAAATTACCCATTTTGATTTTTGACTTTCCACCAGTGTTCTTGTGAATCATCTAATACTTCATATTCAGCATCCTGTAATTATTATTGTTGAAGGTATTAGACAGAACACAATTTTAATAATTAAAAATTACCTTTTCTAAAGATAAATCTCCTCCTTCTATTGCTCTAAATGGATATAAAGCAACAACTATTTTTGTCCTCAACATGACTTTATCTTTTAATTTTGCTGGTGTACCTGGAGATGCACCTCCAGGCATTATAGTTTGGTTTAATTGGGATCCTGAATATAAATAAATTAAATTAATATTATTATTTTTAAAAACTTTAAAAGATATAATAATTCATTTTGATAAATTTTGAAAATACTGTTGTAAATAAATATTTGTAAATAAGTTTTGTAATAATATAAAATGACCTTGAAATATAAACATTTGTATTATCCATCCAAGATCCACAAGAAACTTAAAACTTTATAAATTATGAAATATATTTAACTGGAAGAAATTGAAAAATATTCACTATAAATAAATCATTTTCACTACACGGCGATAATAACATATATAACTGACCATATGTTACGATGACAGCAAGTGTCAACGTATGGAACGGTAATGGAATCTTAGTTCTTTGTCATTTTTTTTTACATATGTGTTATGATATATTTGGTTATTAGCAACATCAGACACTACTGACATATGAATTCACGATTATTATTAATATAATTAGTATATTTTTTCGCATACGGCACCTTTTACGGACATAATGTAACGGTAAAGCAGAGGTGAGGCAATCATTTAAGAACGTTATGTTGTTAGTGATGGTTAATGCCGTTCTCTCATCAAATACTTAAAGCATAACACGTGATCCTCCATGTACCTGTTCTCCTGTAGCCTATTTTCTATATACTGTTTCCTTTCTCGAAAGCAATATCATTATAATTTTACCTTATTAAATGTTATTATAATATAAATTTCTATTTTGAACTTAAATAGCATATAGACAATAAGATTTATAACAAAACATATTATTTAATATTCTAAGTAATTAAAAGTTAATTTAAAAACGATTTTCTTACTTGACGCGGCATTGAAATCTCTATCGATTTAATAATATTTACATAATTTATTGATTGTTTACCGTATATTTTCAATTATTTTTCAAAATAATGTCCCTAATTCATTATAAATCATTGAATTTTAATAAATTTAATATAAATTTAAGTTTTATAAGATAAATATTAATATTTTTTTTTGTACCTGTGAGAAAAACTGGTGAAGGATTATTATTGTCAAAATTATGTAATGATTCCCAAACTGCGGCTTCCTTGCAACCAACAGCAGTTCGACTAACAGCTCGACAACAAGACCAACGTTTACTATTCCAAACTCCTTCGTGAAAATGTGGACTAGGTGTTATTGAATATGATTTACAAACTACAGAAAATATTAAATAAATAGTTTTCAAACAGTTAGAATAACAGAGATAATAATAAGTTGTATTCTTTGTAAATCAAAAATCGATAAACTAAAAAATTTACATAAATTTAATATATAAAATATAAATAAATGTAAGAAAAAATTATTAAAATAATTTTTTTTTTTATTTAATGCATTTTTAAAATTTATAATATTTTATTTATTTAAACAAAAAATAAATAAAAGAATACCCTAACCGGCTCTTATGGCGGCTATCCACTCAGTTCTATCTTGTTCTCTTGCCGCGATAAGGTACAATGTATAACCTTGTGAAGCTTCTTCATAGCATATTTGGAAAGCGAAACCTTCCGATATAAAATTCTCTTCACCAAGATTTAATAAAGAAGCTTGTTCAACGATGTATACTGTCTTTAGATCTACTCTTCCTCGTTCTTTTCGTTTCTAAATTTAGGAAATTCACAAAAATTTAATTTAAACTATAAAATTATTATAATAAAACACAAATATTAGGGAAAATGTTAACACAATTTTTTATCAATAGACATTAAATCTGATAACGAGATTTAGTTAGTGAAACAGATACATCCACTCCTGATTGAGGGCGTCGGCGAAAGACGTCGATTTTCGACGCTTATGCGCGTTGGAGTGACGCTGTATGTACTTCGTGTTCTAAACTGTCGAAATTTACCCTGACTTTTAAATCATACTATTGTTTATTCAATATTTTATTGTGTGATTCCGAATATTTCATATTTATACCACTTTTTAAAATATATCATACTCAAAATTTGTGTACAATTAATAGAATACATATTTAATAATGAAAAAGTATATTAACATTAAAATTGAAAATGTATAATAATCTTAAGGTAATTTTAATATATCTAGATATTTTCTAAAATATATTTATTAATTATCGTAATAACTATCGATTTCAAATTTTATTGTATTAGTTACCAACCTTATAATAATCAAAATTTAAATTTCATAATTTTATTTTAAATATTTTTTATAAAAAGATTAATAATTATATATAAACAAAAATTATTTACTATCAATTAAAAAAAAAAAAGAATTATTATTGTATATAACAATAACACCACCCAATGTAATTTTATGGTCAATATTATGATCAAAATACATGTGAATATAATTTAGATATATTTTACAAATATAATATAATAAAAATGCATTATTTAATATTAATTATATGAAAATTACTTTATCTTACATCGTTTTCCGTATCATAGTAGATTAAGAATTGACGTGTTAACACAAACCACCTTTGTTTATAATTTACTGTTGTAAACCGTTTTTTATTTTGTGATCGTTTTGTCATAAGTCCTTGTTTTAATATTGCTTCATTAATAGTAGCCATCACATTTCTAAAATCTTAAAATTTATAATAATTTTGACAACACAATTTCAGGTTATGTTTCTTACCACAAAATTTAATCAACTACTATCTCTAGTATCTAGACGTCCCGCCCAACATTTTTGCACAAAATTTAAATATCCTAGTCAATATATCAAAATAATAAATATATTTTCATATAATTTATAGGAAAATTAAATTATGTTTTAATACGTATATAAATATATTTATTTCTAAATTTAAATGAATAACAAGAAATATTTTTTAGACAATATTATACTTTATTTAAAATATATAACAATATATATTATAAACTAAGGAGTAAAAACTTGTATTTTAATATGAATTTGGTCATCTTTAATAAAACCTTCATTTTGTAAATCACTTATAAGCGCAAATTCTGTATAACCAAAGCCTCTTATATTTAAAGATTCCGTAGGTTTGCGAAATGCTTCTAAATCTGGATTTGTAAGCATTGTTTCTCTTATATTTATACTTGAATTACTAAAAAAATATTTTTATTACTAATAATTAACTAATGTCCAAATATTTACCTTGGATGTATTAAAATAATTGTAATTCTGGCATTAAAAGGCCAATCTAATATAAAATCGTGTTCAGTCTTCATAACATGTACTATTAATGCTAAATAATTTGAATCGTAAGGCGATAAATTTATTCTAACACATAATCTATAAACAAAAACTTAATTAAACTAACAAATATATTTTTAAATCATTTAATTATATACTTGTATCCATTTGGACTCGTATAAAAGGCTGGACTGTAAAACATTTTTTTCGGATTACTATACATATTTTCTAATTTCGCATGAAAATCTGTTACATTCCATAAAAATGATCCATTGCAATATCTTAATGGTAATTCTTTTAGTTTTGAACTAATTTGTTGAGACATATTTGTTATTATAATATCTTGTTCACGATTTTTTTGTTCTAAAATTACTATTTTTTCATATAAAACTCTAAAATAAATGTATTTATTATATCAGAAATACGCGTTATTGTCATTATTTACTTTAATAAGTTATGAAGAGATTCTTTAGTTTCCACTTCAGTTGAACTACTACCATCTTTAGTCGGAGGATCCCAAAAGAAAGATTCTTTACTTTTATCTGTTGAGGAATTTCCTTGATTTGGTTCATATTTCGATTTTAATTGAGAATAAACACTATACAATAACTATAATAATATGAAACATAAATATATTATCAATTAAAATGTTTTTAAATATATTTATTACAGATAAATGATGGTTCATATTTGTTTGCATATGTTCTTGAATTTCTTCCGGGCTTTTTAATTCTGCTTTACAACCAATATCAATAAATAAACAATTATAATTCCTTGATTTATTTTCGCTTTTATAATGACAAACAGATATATGAGAATCTATATCTAAAGGTGATAATTTAACTGTACATCCTAAATTATAATATGGACAATTTGTTCTGTGTTGCAAAATTTCTCTTCTTGTAAAGTTATCAGAAAATAAATCAGTTGAAGAAGATAATTTTATATTATCTACTGGGCAGGATCCTTCTTTCCTAATAAAAGAAACATTGTAAAAAATAATAAAAGATTTTGTTATTGACTTACTGTAACCAAGATTCAATACAATTTTTACAAAATTTATGTCCGCAAGATGTTAAAATCGGATCTCGGAGCCAAGATAAACATACTGGACATTCAAATCTTGATTCATTATTGCTATCGATATCCGATATTGAACTTTCTTGTGCTTCTAATTTACTCATTTTAATTTTTCTATATAAATAAAACCGACTTAAACTAAACAAAATTTTCTTAAAGTGAGTCACCTGCTGATGCTGATTTTACAACAGGTGAATTAATCGTGTAATTGTATTAACCATCATAAAAACATATATACTTTGTCCTTGAAAATCCAGGTAAATAATTCTCAAGAAAATTGTTTTATGTATATATAATAATATATTACTTACATTTTGAATATGAATTACTTTGTGCAATAGGTTTAATTATTATATGTATATATTAACTTTTTATTTTTATTAGAGCGTAATAAAAAATATAAACAATTGCTACAACCTTTTACTACAAATTTAAAAATTCTTACATTGATATAGTAGATAGTAAAATCAGTCTAAAATTGGATATTTTTTAAAAATATTTAAACAAACATTATGGGAAATTTTAACAATAGTGTGGAATGAAAAATAAGATATAAATCCACGTATTGTGTTCCTATACCAGTTTACCTGTACAATATAATATTCCTATATATGTATATCATATTTATAAGTAGTGATTAAAACAAGAGTTTGAAACCGAAGGAAAGTTTCCCAAAATCACAATTATTATTTTTGTTACACTTTACCTTCTAGTTATATTTATTGCGGACATTAAATAGAATAAATTAATACCATCTTATTATAATTCGGTTTTATATTTCACAGATCATTAGATTCTCAATTTAAAAAAAATATTTTGAGAACCTAAAAAACTTTTAATTTAATTTATCCATTTTTACTTGTTAAATATTTTTAAATTGTCTATGTAAAAATAAATTTTTATAAATATCACTATCATGTCTATAGCACCACATACATTTGTATATTTCAAGTTTAAATTCTATTCGAATTTGGTAATGGATATTATTTATGTAAAATACAAGAGAATAACTAAATTTTAAACGTAGTTACTGCGGCATTAAAACCTTTTCAAGACTAGATATTTTTCGGTTTCAAACCCTAGATAAATATTGAATATATGTGCAAATCATATTTATTATATTTTTTTAGTTATACTATTTATATTAGTGCAGTAACTTGTTAAGTAATAACTTAATAATTGTAAATTTATATTGTTTTAAAAAATATGTATTATATTAAAATTGTATTTGTAAATATTTAAAAAAGAAAAGTATAATAAAAAAGTACAAGTTACTGTAAAAATATAATGTAATATTAAATATAGAATCACGTTATATAAAACTAATTATCTAAATAGATGTGTTTTCACTATTGCATCTAAAACTATGAATTTTAGAGGATTGCATTGTTCTACGTAGTCCTCTAGTCTTGATACTAAGTCGCAATCATAGGGAGCTACTAGAATCCCCTGGAAAATGCATCATTGTTTCACCGTTGTATGAAAGAGTTGGTGATGCTCGTGATGGTGAACTAAAACTGCTAGAACTTAATTCTTCCGGGTCACGGTAAATGCTGTCCATACATTGTTCTCCCCCTGTAACTGACACAAAGCGAAATATCTAAAATATCATCGCAATATTTATCATTAAAAATAATAAGAAAATATTTCGTCTTATATCGCATTTGCATTTATTTTTAAATTTTGCTTTATTACATTTTTTTGTTCTTGTTTCAATTATTTTTATTTTGCAATACATTTTTTTTGTGTTATAATTAGTTTAAAGTTTTTTTCTAACTCAGTTAATGCATGAAGTTGATTTTTAGTGTCATGAATTTAAATTGTAATATACATTATTTATAAAACTTAATAACTAAAAATGTCAAACATTCCCAATACAAAACAAATAAATAATATCTATTGTTTAACTTTATAATTGCGGCACAACATTTAACCCTATACCTTAATTTCTAAATTTTTTAAATGTAACACCCGAATTATTAATAAAAACAAAAGTAAAACATAAAATGTTAAATATATCCTACTTTGTATAAACTTTTTAACATGCAATAAATATACAATAATTTTCTATGCACTATTTTATTAATCCAGTTAATATTTTTATTTCTTTTCTAATTATTATTATTTTATATATTTTTTTTTTTTCTTACTTGAATGTTATATCGTTATTATAAAGTAACAATAGATGAATGATATATTTAATGTTAGCACTCAATCAATAATAAATACTTAATATTTACATGCATTGGAGTTTTTGACTCTTAATTATTTTTGACAAGATAATTCCTAGAATGAATTTATAATTAACAATGAATGAAAATTGAATTAATTTAGATATTTAAGTATAGTCAATGACTCCATGTGTATAAGAGCATAAATAATACACACACCATACAATTGTTATAATAATCATATTTACAACGCTTAATTTAAACAAAATCTATTTTCGTTTTTTCTTGGGTTTTTTCTTCGAAGTTTTTTGAACAGGTATAGTGGTTACTACAGGAAGACTTGCTGAATCATCCGCAATGCATTCCATATCATCGGTAACTGCAGTTTCCATGCAACTCACCACTGCTTTGTTTGAATCATCGCTTTCTGTCGTTTCTGAAGATCCATTGTTATTTAAATTTGAATCTTCTCCTTCGACATCTGCTTCTGTAGAACTTAATACATCTTCATTCGGATTTAAAACAGTATCTAAATTACTTGAAATCTCATTTTCTATTTCAATTGATTCTACGAAGTTATCACATTTTTGCTCCGTGTTTTCCGTTTTATTTAGAAACGGTGTACCTTCTACACTACTCCACATATCTTCTGGCATTGCAGGTTCTTCAATATTTTCAGGCACAAATATTTCAGGAACAGGAGACGATTCCTTACATTTTCTATTGATATGTTTTTCTATTAAATGAACGGGATTTTTAGTTTCCAAAGAGGGATATTTAGGTTCAGTACATTTTTCAACTATTTTCGGAGAAAATCTTGGAGATATACTAGGATTTTCAATGATGATTGGTTCAATTTCATCATCGGTAACTTTTTCGATAATAATCGGATTATTTACACGTACTCCTAATTTATTTTTAGTTTTTTTATTTTTCTTAGGGGCAGGAGTAGATTTTTCTGGCAGTTTTTCATCAACTTTTTGAGCTGTTTGAATAATTTCATCATATTTAAGTCCTTGGAATCTTTCATTACTTTTAGATCTATAATTAGCTTTGATATTTGTAGAATAACTATTACAACTAGTATCAGTGTTGATAGGAGTATCTACGACAATTTTATTAATTTTTGTATTTATTCTTTCATTTGGTTCTTCATCAAGTGGTTGTTCAATTTTTTTATGTACTTTCTGTGCAGATGTAATGCAGGTAACAACGGGTCTGAAGAGACTTTCATCACAATTTTCATGTATTTCGGAATCGTAGTCATCTGCTGGTGGTTCTTCATTGTCTGTCGGATCGCATGGAATGGTCACTACAGTGCCCAATGGATTGACAACTTTGGCCACAATGTGCGCATTATGCTTGACGGACACAAGCACACATCTGCCACCTGAACAGAAGAAGCCAATGGCAGGTTTACTGCAGCCCAATATTAGAAAAAAGATTCTTTTCATTTCATGCAGTAAGCGCATGCAAGAAATAATGAATTACACAATTCATTTTTAATAAACACTTTGATTTTATATTTTAGGTAAAATATTATCAGTCAAGAATATTTATATTTTAAGTATTAATAACGATTGTAAAGTAGAAGTATATACAAAAAATATTTAATCTATCCAAAGTATATATAATCCAAGTGTTATTGTTATTAATTAAAACGTGTAATTCTTTTAAATGGATATAAAAGGAAGGACTATTATTAGGATATTTTGTTAGATAACAAGGGTGCACACACACTAAGTGGCGGTCAGTCTGCCTGCCTTTGGCTAGTTCTGATTCATCCCACAAGGGTGCGACAATCAACAAAACAAGCGCCCGAATTTTTACTATTTATAAATCTAAATTACTTAGTGGGAAAAAGTGCTAATAGAATAAAATGAGTAATGAGTGATATAACAATAAACTGAAATTTTGCTGCATCGCTAAATGAATTTCAGTGTTATTTCATTTATATATCGTTCATATTTTTGTACCACAAATTAAATTTTAATTGATCTTTTTTTCTTTGTGCGTGTGAATATGTATACTAGGTATTTTATAACAGCAAAATTTTGAAATTCTAGCAATTTCGTTTTTAAAATCCACTTACCGTTGTCTCTAGCTCGTCCTGGTGATTCCAACATTGCGTCAGCTAAATCTTCCTTTAATTGAGATTCACCACAATTTCCGCTTATTTCTCTATCCAATAATCGTGGAGATTGTTCAAAACTACTTGCAGATCCAGATTCAATCAATACAGGAATTCCATCATCAGGCATATTAAGAGGTTTAGACCGTGCAGGTTTTAATGGAGATCCTACATTTACTTCCATTACATCGGTTTCCAAAACTGGTACTGGTGATCTATGATTTAATATTAATTAAAATATGCAACTAATTATTATTATTAAAACTTACCCGTTAGTCCCATTATACATTTTAAAAGTAAATTGTGGCCCCATCCATAGTCTTCTATGTGGTCCAGCATGTGTTACAATTTCAACTTGACTTAGCCAACGGTCATCAGTATAATCTCTTTTTGGATATTTTGTTTCGTTTTCTCCAGAAATGGCAGCCAAAAGAATATTATCTGAGCTCAATGGCGCTTGTATGTCACAACTAGACGGTTGTCTTTGTAGACTCCATTGGGCTTTTGCGTTCACTTTTAATTCAATAGCCGTATCATCGCAAACTCGTTCTTTAGGAATATTAGTTGCATGTTTCGGTTCTAAATCATACTGAATCAATGTACCATGACTGGAAATAACAAATAATGATTCAACAGATCTTCTTTGCTTATGAGAAGTATCTCTTGTTTGTTGATTTATTGAATCTAACCATGCCCTAGGAGCTGCAAAACAAGCAGCTATACGAAGCGGTACATGCATTGAATCTTCTGAAGATGAACCTAATCTAGATCGACCGCTGCTTGAACGTTGAGTTAATCCAGTTGTAGATATAGGTAGATTTAATGTCTGTCTTAACTGAGCCAAAGGATGAACTACAGTTGAATGGGGATATGGAGGTAATCTAGGATTTCTATATGGAATACCTGTATGAACTGGGATTTCATGTAGGGAAACAGGACTGTTTGATCTTCCTTCAACGGGCAATCCAGCTGACCGTTGAAATCTAGACATTCTATTAACCACATGAGGTGTAGCATGTGTTCTCATCCCTACAGGTCCTCCATATGGAGTTACAGGGAAAACGTGAGTTGTTCCACGAAGTGTTGAAACTGCTACCCATCTAGAATCCGATGAAAAACACATATCTTGAACTCTAGCACTGGTATCTCCTCTGTGGAGAGTATATAAATGGTGAACAGCAGCTAAACTAGGTCCTCCCGGATGTGGCTGTATTCTAAATAAATGAAAATCATGGCCTCGTTTATCTGCAGTTAACAGGAGCATTCCACTTGGATCGAATTGAAGACATACAATTGCCTCTGAATGAGCGGTGAAATGTGCAACTATAGATTCTACGGGCAGGCCGCGATCATTAGAGTTTGTCTCTGTATTCTAAACACAATATATACACATATGTATATAACTAGTGTAATTTTTATATCACATCAGATAGGTACCTGTAAATCTAAAATTGTAACAACACCAGGTTGTACAAGATCTGCAGACACAGTAGGAGGAACATGTGGTATGGAAACAGCTGAAGAGCCCGCGAGACTACTAGCTACTGTTTCTCCTAATTCACGCAATCCTTTGCCCAATGATTTAGCTGCATGCAAAACTGTTGCTGTATAACTTTGAACTCCTTCACCTGTAATACATAAGTTAAATAAGTTCATTTTTTATTGTTTATAAACAATGCAATACCTTCATTTCCGCCGCCACTTCGTCTAGCTGGTATTAATTTCTTTTCAGCATATGCAAGCCAGCGAGTACCTAATGCAACTGGATTAGGATAAACACCAGGACTGAGAAAGCAAGTTGTTACAGTTAATCTGTCTTCCAAAGTATGTGCATCGAAAATTGCAATTCTTTCCGAAAAAGTAACAACTATTGATCTCTTATTGGCTTGTACGTCCAAAACAGGATTTTTGAATTTTATATTTTTTACCTTAAATATTTATTATTTAATGATTATTACACTAAGATATTTTTATTATCATACTTGATCTCCAGTTTTCAAAGATATAAAACTCAATGAAAAATATTGTGGACCAGGAGTTGCTGTATCACATAATACCATCAAAGGTCTTTTATCAGCAAATAAATCAATTTTCTCGTTAAGAGTGCTACATTGAGGATTGGGTAATATTTTAAGAACCCTTACAGTACCATGTCTCCATGATAAAAGTTCTGTAGCATCTCCATTTATTGGTACTGCCCAAATCTAAAAATATTATTTAATTAAACAAATCTTATATTAATTGATTTTATTTATTTACCTGCACACCGGACCCATATCCAAGTACAACAATCAATGGTACTGCTATTCCATTCTCCTCGCCATCTAACAAATACTGATTTTTATTCAAATGTTCAAAATGTACCCATTGTAATTGATCCTTTGTTTCTGTTGGTGTCGAATATGCTGCTGGTACTACTTCATTTATAAATCCAGCTACACTGTCTATGATTGAACGATCATTTACTTGTTGCGGAGTTATTACAGTAGGGCCTGAAGTGGCTACTGGCTGTGAACGTGCTCTTCGAGGTGTCTCAGCAGACATTTTGTAGATTTAATTAGTTTAAATCATAACATGAGTTAAAAAAACTGCAATAACAAATAGAAATTAATTAATAAAAAAAAAAACATCTTAATAGTTATGCTCAATTAAATTCAAATAAAGTTAGTTAAAATACAAATTTAAAAAAAAAATCGAAAAAAATATATAAATAAATAAATAAAAAAATAAAAATTTCATAATATTCTGAAGGACAAAGGGTGACAATCTATATGATGTTTTTCATATGATTTTCTAAACAATAAGCAGTCATAACTTATAAAAAACAAAAAGAAATTGTATTGCCAAACGAAGAATTGCCTCACCTTATTACTTCATTGTCTTAATCCTTATTTTTTACACAAATAAAGAACTGCGTCATTTAACTTGACAGCTTGAAAACACAAATGACGTCATATGCAGTTATATTAAATGAATAAAGAAGTATTTAATCGTCTAAGCATTCTAATATTGTCCTAATATTGATAATTATTAATTCTTTTATTGTATATGATTGCACAGAAACTGTTCAATAATGCACTGTTAACAATAACATGGATCAGCTGATTGCTTAACTACAGTCAAGGACAAAGCAAACGACTGTCAAACATTGCAATTATTATTATATAAAATTCTAAAAAATGACAACTATATTTTATAAATTGTTTATAATTTAATATATTTAAAAAATTAGCTGGAATAAAAATTACAGACAGGAGGTAAAATAAAACACTTATTTCAGTCAAGGTCTATTAAACTTCCGATCAATCTATTTTCCTTTCACAAAATTATACATCATTTAAAAAAATGTTAAACATAAAATAAGGAACATGACAAAAAAATAAAATCAATTTAAATTATATATTTTGTTAAAAATACTAGCTGTTATGTGAACTTATAATTAAAAATACCAAAAAAAATGTACAAATTAAAAATTTCTTTAAGTGCATTATAATTTACTTTTTCTATTTAATCACTAATACTTAGAAGATATTTCCGTATTTCTACATTGAAATGACATTGTTTTTACCAAACATAAAAGTTTAAGAATTAATTATTAAATGAATAATTTAATTAGCACAATATTCACCATACAGAAAGTTAATGTCAGACAAGGTCATTCTAGCACAATGATCAACTTTTTAGTTAACAAATACTTTGAAACAATATCGTACACAAATAAACGCGTCATAGAATAACTTGCTAACCAAATGAATCGATCTTTACTTTTATTGAAACTTAAAACAATTTATAGATCTATAAAATAGTATATACTATATAATTATACATATTGCAACATAAAAGACATAGTATATAATAGGACAAAGCATATATTATGTACTGTTAAAACTGAGATACAACAACTCTTTAATAATCGATATTACTTTTTATTTAGTTTTTTTGTTTTTTTTTGTTTTATTTATTTATTATTCATAATTAAGACGAAGAAAATCGCTTCACAACAATCATTAATTTACTTAAGACTTCGTATGAATCTTAATTACATTATGATTGTATTCACAGAAGTCTGTAAATGCAACTGAAATGATAGCAAAGTGACTTTCAACGTTTGAAATAATAATTATAATGTTTAGGGAGACGCGTGTATTATTTTATTGCATAATTGCGAACAAGAAAGAAATTGGCTGCATTCCAGTCTGTCGGGGGTAATGAGCTACTTGGCGATATTAAAAAAAGACATGGAAATAATAAAGCTGTTTTTAACTAAGATTGTATCACATCACGGAGCACAATGGGCTGGCGGCAGGGGAGATGACGTAGGACAGACAGCACATCACTTACAGATCTAACACAATTTTCTATTTAATTATAGTAATATAGTATAGTATAGTAGCTGTTATTTATTTATAACAGTATCCATTTTAAAATTATATTAATAATTATTTATAAAATCCGAACAAATGACATTCACACAGTCGCATTATACAATGTACAAATTCTATAATATGTATATTTATCCCGTGCTGAAAAGGAATTTTAAAACCAAATCTACCTAACTTCAAATTAAAATAAATCTAAAATCATTTAATTATTTTTATCTATCGGATTTTTTTATATCTTTTTTTTATCTCAAAATTAATTTAACTAATGAACGATTGATTGATTAAAGGACAGGACGATGTCAAATAGACATGACAAATCTTCTACAATAGACAATTATAGTTTCCATCATATTAATAAGATGTTATTTTTGTTTGTTTTTGTTGTTTCTCCGGTTTTGTTTCTAGTTCATCAAGAAAATAATAAAATAATTTTGTTTGTGGCAAAATAATAAATAAATTAATCATACATAGATAAAACGCATCACCGGAAAAAGTCAGTGACATACGTATTTAACAGCAATGCTTCGAATCAACCAAATCAAATTTAAAGTTGAATCATCAATCATCAACATCTTCATCTTCAGATTCGGCTTCTTGAAGCCATGTGAGCCATTGATTTACCTGGAAGAGTGCCTGTCCTTTTCCTGGATACGCATCTGTTAAATCTTCTTTCCACTGTAAAAAGGCCTCTTCTTCAACAACCTCTAAATCATACAATGCCATGAACCATCTCAATAGTAATCCTTTCGGGAAGCCAAGTGCATGGCAATGTGCTTGCAACGAATACACAGCAGTTACTTGTAAATCCACTTTTTCGTGTAGGAAATGTTGTAAAACAACCGTGTAGCGTTTTAATAGTCCCTTTTCTTTTTCTTGTACCGATTTATCATTACTATTCTCACCTACGCTGCCAGCTTCTTGCATCATATATTTTAACAAAACAGTCATCAAAGCATTTATAAATCCAGTGTCTGTATAACTAGCTGGATCTAAATTATCCTTAATCCATTTATAGAATTGAGTCGGTTGTGGATCAGCTTGCAATTGTTTTGCCAATTCAGCTTGGATCCGTAACAATGGATAAAGAAACGTTAAATCACGATCCTCAAGTATTTCAGCAAGTCTTTCTTTTGTTCGATCAACTTCTGGTAATTGTGACATCAAGTTCACTTTACTTGCATTGAATAAATCGACGAGTTCTTGTTTATGCAAAGTTTTATGAAGTTGCTGAAGCATCAATAAAAATAGCGGATGATGTGCACCATTTTCTGTAAGCCCAGCAACTTCATTTAATGATATTATTTGTTCACGTACAGCGCTTGCTAATACGACAGCACATTTTTCATAAACAACTTCACCTTCAGAATCATCTAAATTGTTACATAAATTTTTGACTGCTTCTTGACAAGTTGAAGAATTTATGAGGCTGTCATTACGTAAAGTACTTATAAATTTAACAATTTTTTCACGATTTGAATCTAAAAAAATATACATTTATTTTTAGTATTTTCATATTAATTATGATTAATAAATAAAAAGAAAAACAATTGTATTTACCATTTTGTGATTTATCCATACACATATTCAAAATGTGTAATATAGAATCTTTGGCATATTTGTCTGGTATTTTGTGCTCTTTATATGTGTCCAAAGCTTGTGTAATATTTGTATTATTTTGTAAATATTCTTCAATTAATGAAGTTAGTTTCTTTAAAACTTCTTCTTTATTAGGTCCCTATAATAAATGAAAAGTACTTTTAGAAGTGAATATTTAAATTAAATTAGAATAAAAATTACTTTATCTTTTTTAGTTTGTTTCGGTTTTTCTGTAGATACCTGCTTAATTGGTAATGTTTCTTTTAATAGTGTTGTAGTAGCAGGCATTACAGGTTTATTCACATTGGATGTAACAGATATATTTAAATCGTTTGTAACTGGTGATCTATTATTCATAACCATTGAATTCGAAACCGCCTTCATAGATGTTTTATTAAATAGCATTGAATTAGCAGCTGGTCTTAGTTCCAAATCTCCTAAATTTTGTTGACTTGCTGCTATTAAATTCTTCTTGAATCTTGGTGCAAGTTCTTTGTTTGAAGCTGAAAATGTTAAATAAAATTAAATGTTTAGAAATAAAACAAGAAAAATATATGCATACCGTTATTGTATTGTGTAGTATTATTAGAGTGCTGGTTGTTTTGATTGTGCTTGTTGAAGGCTCCACGTTGGTTATTGTACATATTATATCCACCACTTCTTTGATTATTGTGTCCACGGAATGATCCATCCCTTACTCCATATCCATTTGGGTTAAATGGTGCAAATTTATCACCACCGTGCGTCGGAATTAAATTTGTTGAAGAGGAACCGATGCTGATACCGGCCAGCATGTCCTCAAAACCTATTAATATATAATTTGTAATTAATAATGAATTATGCATTTTGGTAAATTTCAGTAAAATTTATTTGAACATGTTTATACCTGAGCGCATTTTCATCCGATGCCGGAATAGTTCATTAGGTCCACCGCGATCAGCATCTCGTTCTTGGTTACGCCGTTCACGTATCAAGTTATAGGCGGCGGAACGTGGATCTTCATCGGGAATTCGGATTTGATTAATGGGCATTGGACCCTCGACGGTAGTCGCTTTGCGTGGCACCCATTCATCGCAGCGCAGCTCGATTACGTCCTTCAGCATGAAACGAATGCGCGGAGGCAGATCCATATTCTCAGTGAGCACCTTCATTCGCTCAAAATATTGGTCCATCAGCTTCTTCCCTTTGTCTGTGTCCAAGATGCGACCACATGTGCGCAATATCTGGCATAGGCATTCCAAGTCCTCCGACATGTCCTGTGCCGTATCGCCACGCCTACGTTTATCGACCAACAGTTGCTGTATGCATCTGTGCAATATGGACTCCGAGAGGATTTCCAACTTGGCCAATTCACCGATGAATTTGATGTTACCCAACATTTTCCTTTTGGCCAATTGCCTACGTTCCTCGTCTTCTGGTGTGATAACGCCGCTGCCATGTTCCCGATCGAATGCTTCGCTTGCCTGTGACCGGTTTTCAAATTCAGCTTTACACTTGTTGAGCAATAACAGACGGAACGTGCAAGGCTGATCGTCTGGTTCAAAATTTGGAGCTTCTTTTGACAGCCGTTTGCACAGCTGTGCGTACATAGACGAGTATTTCGGTTCATCGAGTGCTTTGTCGAATATCAACAAAATCACACCTTTAAGAATGATACTGGAATTCAGTTCTGTACCTAATAAGTCATCGCTTAGCTTTTTAAAATTCTCTGGTGTGAGTTTGTTGAGAATGCCCCGAACCTTACGGAATATGAGGTCATTACGGTTTTCTTGACTAAGCACATCTTGGTGGCGCAGTGATGATGGAGGGACCCAGCGTCGCTTGGCGGGGGGAACACTGTCCCTTCCCGAGACACGAGCTAGTGGCCCCGTTTGCCTGGGGCACTCCGTTTTGATGGCGTTACGGGCGCGACCACAAATCCCTCTCTCCAGATCCAAGTTATAATAGCAGAGCGGCCACGGGTTACTATTTTATATTAAAACAAACAATTATTAATTATTTTTTCACATACTCAATTTTATTCAAAAATAAAATTCATTCATAAATTTGTTATTAATGGACATACAAACACACAAACATATCTATATACAAGAAAGATACATAAACAAATTAAAATACAGACAGGTATATCTACAGCTGATCGGATTGAGTTTGAGGTGGGTGCGCGAAAGATGAGCGCGCGCGCACACACTTAAGGTCAATAACCTTTGTACCGCGGACATGATCAGTACTTGATGGATGCTAGTGGATTCGCGGGGTAAAGAGATTAGACAACAGTATGAAGGCAGAGTAGCCGCGATAGCCCGGCAAAGCTCAAGGTCCTATCAGCACATTCCAAGGATTTACCTCTACCTACGACCGCATGTGCAAATTTACATGTGACGTTATCTTTCACAATGAAATTTTTTCAATGAGCATATATAAAACTTTTATTTAAACAAACAATATCAATTAACATTACANAATAAATAACCAAACTGTTATGATCAAATCGGAACATTATTTGCATCAAAAAACATTTACTAATATACTTAAACACAACACTGGAAAATTTTTAAAATTCACAAACTGGTAAAACAATATTGCACAATAATTTTAAATAATAAAAATATATACCGAATGTAATTATTAAATTATTCAATATTAATTAACAATGAAAAATAATATCCGTTAAATTAAAATGTAACAATTCTGCATAAATCTTGTCATTCATATATGCATAATAATCTGAAAAGAATTAATATTATTAACAATGATAAAAAATAAGAGAACAAGGAAACCTTTACATTAAGAAAACGGGTGTTCACCTCACAGGAATTTGACAAAGTCAAATCATTCATTCATAACTGAAATAATATGATATTTTTTTCATTCCAAGCTATAGTAAATTACAGAAAATTAATCGTACGAAAGTTCTCTAGAAAATTTTAATGTAAGAAAGTATAATTTTCTAATAAATATATAATTTTTAACAAAAAAGTACATCAGGCATGACGCATCGTCTCTGTCACAAATTATTAAGTAAATACCACGAATTGAAGTCCCTTTGTTGAAAGCAAAGTAGATAAACCACTTACCAATGCACTAATTGTTAATATAAGTTGAAATCAAATAAAATATTCAATATAGAAATTATAATATATAAGAAATTTCTGAAAAATCACAAGTAAAATTCACTTACGGGCCGTCGCTTGTTGTTTGTGAGGGATATAGAACGTCTATTTTCGTGAAACTTCGGATTTATTCGCGTACAAAATGAATCAAATCAAGATCCTTTAGTTGATAGAAAATTGCAGATAACTAAAATTTCTTACTGATTTCCGTTGAAAATGAAACTAAAAATTAATATTATAATTTTACATATAAAATTTTTATTTTATTGTTAGTTATTTATATCATTTTTTCTATTTTTAAAATAATTTTGACATTGATTGACATTTCTAGAAAGAAACAGAATATAAACATTATAATCCAAATTATCCCTGAATTTGACCCGGGAAAAGACATTTTTTAAATTTAGAAATATTTTATTTAAATCTTATATAATATTTGTACAATAAAGAATATTGTTCATTTATAAATCTAAAGATAATTGTTTAAATTTATCCGGTAAGTCATAAGTAAGAGCTTTTCTTGCTTCCGCAGTGTCTAATTGACTCATAGAATTCATATAACATTCAACAGCTTGATTATAATTTTCCAAGATTTTATTTAATAAAAAATCTTTTAACACATGCAAGTAAGCCACAACCAATGCAGAATTTCTTAATTTATCATCTGAAAAAGGACGATCTTGCAACTGTTTTATATTCATCTGAAAATAATTAAACTATAAACTAAAAAAACTTTAAATATTAAAATTGTGTATACCTCAGCATTGGTAATAACAGTTTTTGGAATATGTAAATAGTTATTTATACATTCAGAAAATGTACGCATTTTTTCAGGAATTATCTTTTCATCTCTTTTTCTAATCATGCAATCTGCTACCTAAAATAATATATTTTTACACAACAAATCTTTATTTAGTTGTTTAATAAATTTTAAAAATATATCACCTGTGTGTCAAATACATTAACTAATTTAGTTTTATGACTATGATACAAACAATCGGATAATGTTTTAGAATCATGCACTATTTTTAAAATGTCTTTCGATTCGAATAACTCCTTTAATCCCATTTCAAATGCTCGACTATGTTGAGCTAATTTGACGTCAAATATATATATTTGTTTTTTTGTTGCAGCAGTTAACAAAGATATTTTTGCATTCCTTCCAAATAAACTACCTAATCCAAATACAGCAAACTCCGAACATGTTTTTAAATATTCAATTGCTTCTAAAAATTGGTTATCAACAATAGCTAAATATTTATTATTTCGAGATAATATTTTAAGTTTTTCGAATTTATCTTCTTCTAAAGGGATAACTGGTGTTGAATTCTCAGATGATATGTTCAAATTGTCCGGGATAACTTCGTCAATAACAGATATAGATGCAATTTCCATTTTATAAAAATTTAATGTGCTGTCAACTTTTATTCCAGATGGATATTCTGCTACATTATTAAGAGTTAGTCGCAATTCGTCCCCGTAAACGAAAATTCCTTCGTAGCTTTCTCCTTCAACAAGTTCTATCAATAATTTTGTTCCCGGTTTATACTTTGCCATTTTATTTTGAATAAAATCTAAGATTTATAGCAATTTGTTCTAAAAACTGCAAGGTTATGTTTATTGTTTATCTTTAATTTTTTGGAATATTGGTTGCCTATATATTTTTACACAGGCATAAACAATACATGGCATTAAATGTATATTTTTTATAAAATAGCAAGTCATAAAATTTGCTAGTATAAATAATAGTCCAAAGAAAGAAAAAATTCTTTAAATACTCAGAAATATGAATTAGCCAGTTTTATCTTTAAATTGTAAACTGTAATACTTTTTTCAGTAGGGCTGCTTGTTTTCTTAATCAAGGTTAAATCAAATTTCTAAATATGTTATCTAAAGAAATATACCGTTGTTTATTAAAGGCGTAGAATCTTTATTCAATTTTTTTGTTAACTAAATAGGAATGTATGAGTTGGGTTTAAAAAGATAACAATTTTAAAAATGTGTTATTCTTATTGTATAAAATCATACTTAGGTATTACAACATTTTAATCAATTTTATCAGGTTTGCTTTTGGTTGGTTCAACTGAATATGCTCGATAAATGTACATCCCTAAAATAATATGCAATAAAACTATTGCAGCTACCGCTGCCCATACACTGCTGACAGTACTGGACATTCCAAATAATCCTAAAATTTATCATTATTGTTTATAAAATAACATTATTACATATATTTATGGCATACCATCTAAAATAAAAATTTTAGTTCCAAAAAACATTGATACTGGACCCAATATAAACATAATCGTATATTGGAATAATGTTGTGAAAATTTTATTATCCCTTTGTTGCTCCATGATAATTATTAATTTCTTAAATTAATATAAATAAATTCTATAACATAAATCGCACATTCAGGTAAAGAACAGAAATTGACTCAACAGTTTTCTACTATGCACTGATATCATATGACATTTGTCAAATATAAATTAAAATAATAATAAATTCAATTTATATAAATTATCGTTTATTTTGATTAAATAACATTAAAATGCAAATTAAAATTATTTTTATTTAAATACATTATAAAGTAAGTTATGAACTTGGTTAGAGTAGAGTAATCTTCAGGTAGATGTCTTTTGTTTATATTGGTCTATTGTAACACTTTTTATAAAACCGTTAATATTTTGTTTTCATCACTTGTTTTAATAAGTTTTCGAATATGCCTGCAGATGAAGATAAAAGATTAATGTGTAAATATGGAGCTTCTTGTTATCAAAAAAATGCTGCTCATCATGCAAAGTATAAACATCCAGAGAAAAGAAATGTAAGAATAATGTTTCTTCATGTTTTGTGAGTTAGGTTATATTTTTCTTTTTTAGAGATCTCCTGAACTAGAAGCGGAGGATCCTGCAAAGAAACAAAAAACTGATAAATTACACGAAAAACAAGAAAATAATTCTCCTGAAAAAGAAAAGAAACAAAACAATGATGGTGATGATATTCCTGATGAAATTTTATCAACGATTTTAGATCAGGCTGAAGAAAATACAAAAGAAACAAAAATATTAAAAAGTCCAGAAACAGATGAAGAAAAAAGGCAGTTTATCAAAGATAAATTTTTAGTTGATATGCCGGACGATTTTTACCAATTTTGGGATTTATGTAAAAGTATTTCAAAACAAAATCCGAAAGAAGCATTTAAAGAAATTGGTTTGACACTAGTTGGTCCATATGATATCTTAGATAATTCATTTGAAATAAGTAATGAATCTGATGATAAATACTTACTTCATTGGAGATATTATTATGATCCTCCAGAATTTCAGGTAATTGTTGTTATTATATTATGTTTACACTAACTCCATTATTCAAATTTTAATTTTTAGACGATAATAAAAGGTGATGTTTCTAGTGGATATCATATGGGATACTTTCGCGATTCTCCTGAAGAAAAACCTGTATTTGTTGGTAGCAATGAAGCTAATAAAAACTGTGTAATTGAACTTATAGGAGAGAATATTTTTGGAGCAATAAAGTAATATACATTTTTTTTTAATTTGAAAATTAGTTAATTTTAATTTGATATTTTTATAGCACATATATTGAAAATTTATTAAAAACAGCAGATCCTTTTAAGAAGATGTCTATTAATAAATTACACAAATCTTTAACAACAAGAGCGAAAGAATTAAAATTAAATTTAAATAAATCAACATCAGCAATGCAAGGAAGACATCGAAAACAAGTTTGTAAATCATTTCATCAAGCTGGAATTGTTGTTCCATATAACCGCAAAACAGAACTAGGCTATCGTACACTTCCAGTAGATGAAAAAGAATTAAAAAAAATATTATTAAAAGTTACTAAAGTTTATGATGAAAATAAAGAAAAAGCATTTACATCGTTACATCCTATACTAACTGCAGCTACAATTGCTAATGATGAATGTGATTTTGGAACTGGATTAGAATTAGGTTTGAATTTATTTTGTTATGGATCAGATTGCTTAAATAATACAGCTTTAAATTTTTTGAGAACAACGTACACTTTATTAAATAGGCATGCATTTGTTCAAATTGCAGAAGCACATCTTAAAAATAGAAAAAAAGGTATTCCGTTTGTTTTAAATTCGAAAGAAAATTAATTTTGTAATGTATTTATTCACATTAAAATAAATGTTTGATTCTTAATAAATTTGTATGTTATTTACCGCACTTAAATTACGCATGCGCTAAAACCGACGTCGCTACGTCGGTCGTCGGGCGAGTACATCATCGTGTGACGTCTCTGACAGTTGGAGGAAGCAAGCGTCGCCATCGGTAGTATAATTAATGTTTTAAGAAAACTAATCAACAACTAATTTTTTATATAAAGAATTTAAAAATATTACCAATATAAAAAATAAATGATCTTTATTATAAAATGAAAACTATGTGTTCCAATAATAAATAAAAATGTGCAAATAAAATGAGATTATGGTTCAACAAGTAGATTGAAATAGCTATTTGTTAAACTACTTAAATATAAAGTGATTATATAAAATATATATTTGTTGTAAATGTAAAGTAAATTATATTTTATTATTAATTATACCATCACACGTATACGCAATTCTTTAAGAATTGCTAACCAGGCGTTGACCGATCATATCTGAAGTGGTACGTGTGCCGTGCCTAAAAATAGACAAGTGTTTCGGACATGAGTACATTGAATGTCAGCAACAATATTCAATAATCTACACAAAGGGAATAGAGAAAAATGTATACTTTCGATAACAACAATAGATGACAAAAAATCTAATAGCTGTTCTTCTATTTTCCGAAAAGTATTTAAGAATTCGTTGTAAAATCATGATGTATTCAAAAACCACGTGTACTAATTATATTATTAAGAGATGCACTAGTTTTGGAAATACTGCTATGAGATAAAACAGGTAAGTTCAACATATTTTCTATCATCTATTTTTAAAACATAAAAATAATATGTTTGTTTAATAAAATACTTCCTAGTTATATAAAAAAAAATTATAAATTAAATTTGAATTAAAAAAATAAACAAACAGAAATAGTTTTTCACAATAATAATTTTTTTAAAACATATGTTCTAGATTAGTAGTAGTGCAATATATAAGTAAATGTATTTGTGTGTGTATAAACTGTTTATTTTAATTAAGTCAAAAATAGGATTGTTGTTGCAATACTATGTAAGAAATTTATGAGTATAATTTACTATTTTATTTCGTATAAATAATTATTTCCTGCAAAAGAAATTTTCTGGAGCTTAAATTTCGTATTTAGAAGGGAAGAAAATTAAATTTCCAAATAATTAGACGCATATCCGATTGGGATACTGTTAGTATTAATCTCCGTTTTGCAAAAGGAAATTAAAATATGTCCGTAAAATAATTCAAACATAATTAATTAATTATATTCATTATGTTTGAATAAAAATAATTATGATTTAAAGTGAAAATATACAGATGAATATTTATAGTATTTCAATGGTGTGATGGACCCTGTGCCGTCACTGGACACCACCTCAACAGCTGCACCACCGTCGCCGACTGAACCAGCGATCAACCGGACACAAATGAAAATTGAATTTTACCGGACGTACGATGTAATGACGGGCGTCCGTATCGCTGGTACGCTCGGTGGTTTCTTCGCATTAATGGTCATTTTAGTTTTCTATAAGTCAAAATCAAAAACAGAAAAAGTTTTAACTGATCCAAAATTGGCGGCAGCTGTTGTTGAGGCTGAAGAAGAAAGACAATTAAATGCTGCGTTGGAAGCAACAGCAGAATATCGGTTTGTTTTGTTTATTTTTCTTATTTTATAATAGATATAGTTGTTCATATTTTTATTTTATTTTACTAGGTGCTTAAATCCCCGAGGTGCTAGAAGATCTTTGGGTAATGCTAGTGTTCCTTGTACAACTAGGTATACAAGATTTTCATCCGTGGGTGATCGAGGAAGCCTTCTAGCTCCCATACCAGTTGCAAGACCACAACATCGATTATTATTGGATGTACCCGATGCTAATAATGTTGCTAGACGAGCAAGTAATGCTACAACTACATATTCTAGTTCAGAAAGTTCTTATTTGGAACGAAGGGATTCTGCAGTTGCTTTAGGTTACTTTTAAATCTTATTTTAAATAATTTATCTTTAATACTTTTAAAATTTGATTAAAGGTCCCCATCCGCATCAGCATCGAGCAAGAAGACGTACATCAAGCCCAATTCCTTGGGATTTATGTTACCCGATAGATATTCGTGTAATACAACCAACTCCAGGTGGTTCTCCATGTGGAAGTGAAAGAACCCTACACGCAGCAGCTCATCGTTTAGCTCCACTCGCATCAATAAGTTCATGTGCGAGTTCTTTAGCTGTTGATTATCCAGATTTAGACGCAAGATCATTAGGATCTGATTCAGTGTTTTTAGACGACGATGAATGTTTAGATACAGACGATGAAATAACGCAGTTTTCGACAGACAGTGATAGCGATACTTTACCTGGGTGTCCAGTACCAATGTCAGAGTTGCTACATAAACCATCCTCTTCATTGGATGTTGAAGAAGGTTCTTGGAGTCAAGAAACTTTATTTTAGTAATTGTATAAAAGTGCGTCGAATATATTTATTCAGTGACCAAAATATTTAAATATTATTTTGACGATGGTCGAATCTAAATGTGAATAGAATAGATCGTCGTTAGAATTGTGTAGTGATCGTCACTGATGTTATTTTCCTATATACAAAGACTATTCTAATAAAATAAAAATGAGTCTTTGTATCCCTGAAGCCTATTGCATTTATTCTGCTGTGAAACGCGATTTGAAATAAACAAAATGCGTATAGCTCGGAAGTATCTCATGATCTTCAATAAAAGTTCATTTTTGAACTTTTATTGTATGCAACATACGAGTTCAAGTATACCCAGGGTAAAAAATTATGTAGATATATTTTAAAGGTAACTACATTCGATGTTGTAAAAATCCTTTATATAAATAGATACTTACAAAAAAAATATTTTCCTATAAATATTATCGTAAAAATATCTGTTAGTCAAGAGATACTTACCGATCTGTAAAATAATGAGGTCGTTAAATATATACTAATAACTTTATTTATTGTTAATAATTTGAAGTTAATACATTTTAACTTCCATAATATACTTTATATATAAAATATTTTATTTAATAATGTGTTATTTTAATCTTGTAACTGTTATATTTTTAATTCTTCGAAATAGCTAATGACCCCATTGTGTTATTCAAAGAAGTTCATTAAATGAATAATATTGAATAATACTAAATATGTCGCGTAACTAGCGATTGATGTTATTTGTACTGTAAAAACAGAGGAAGTGACTATATGCCTTCGAAAAATTTGTATTATTGTATTATAGAAAAAAAATATAAAACTTTATTTATGTTGCACATTGTATAACAGATTGTTGTGGTAATAAGTTGCAATAAATGTAAATATTTATTTGAAAGTGTCACATTTCTTGCATTTCTTAATTAATTACAATATCAACAGCGAAGCATACACTAGCATTTATTTTATTATTCTACATATTAAAAGTAAGTAAAAATACAGCATTTAATAAGATATAAAATATTTAGTTAAAATAATAAATATTTTCCCAAATAAAAGAAAGCAACTCTTAAAATAAATCAATAAAAACAAGAACTAATATAGATTCCATATGGAAAGGTATCATATTACATGGTACAGGAATATTGAGAATGTTTGATTCCAAAACTATGAGCTTGTGAGTAATCGATCGTCACCTGTGAATAATAATAGTAAAATATTGAAGTATCATTTTAACAATTTATTAGTATAAGCTATTAATTAACAATAGAAGACTATTATGAACATAGATCATCGTAAGTTCCCACATATGGAGAATGCTTGATACCAAAGGAGTGGCAAGGAGCTGTCCGTAAATGACTGAACACCTACACCACAATCATTGTTAGTATGTCATTTATAGTATTAAAGTGTTATTTAAAATTATCATAATAATAAAGCGTTAGAATAAATTATTAAAATACTTTTTCCCACTGACAAAATTAATATTTAATGATTTGTTAAATAATTATTTCATTTAAATTAAGAAAACTTACTTTTTCTGGTGAATATACTCCAGGGCCAGGCTTGAGTGTATCGTCGGAAGGTAATGTGTATCTAGCACTGATAGTATAAGACGGAGAATGATGTTTATTATTATAAACATCTGGTTGAGGATTATTATAAGTTCCAGGACCGGGATTACGAATTCTATCATCTGCTGGTTCCTTTTGACGTCCTGACATGGTAAAAGCGGGTGCTGCTTTTTTATTACCTTCTTTTGTAGCTCCCAAAACTGATGGAATGTTGTACACATTCGGAGCTGGAATTAAAATGCATTAAATTATTTAATATTTTGGTAAATTATCAAGAAATACAAAGAAACAGTTATTTCTTAATATGTTGGATAAGTATACCTGGAGTGTCAATAGGTTTATCAACAGACGTCTTCAAACCAAAAGAATATTTTGGTGTATTATCTAAATTTACATGCTCAGGTTTATAATCGCCAGGTGCTGTGAATTAAACAAACATTTCATCGTGCAAAATACAGTGAGCTAAAGTGAAACCTACTCTAATTTGATATTGTTTATAAACTTACCAGGGGTATCATCCGGCTTTTCAATATTTGTTTTTAACCCAAATGTATATTTAGGAGCATTATCCAAAATAACTTTAGCCTTTTCAGGACAATAGTCACCCGGTGCTATAAGTAATAAATAAAAATAAAACTAAAAATATAAACTAAGAAAAATAAAATTTCTTTTGCTTTCTTTAAAATATAAATTATTTTTACCTGGTGTATCTGAAGGTTTTTCAGTATTAGTTTTAGAACCAAATGTGAATTTTGGTGAGCTTTCTAAAATAAAAGTATTTGATCTTTCCGGAAAATATGTACCAGGAGCTATTAAATATAAAAACTATAAGCATAAAAAACTACATATTTATATATTTATAATACCTGGTGTATCTGATGGTTTTCCTACATTAGTTTTTAATCCAAAACTATATTGTGGTGTACTATCTAATACGATTTTAGCTTTTTCTGGACAATACGCTCCAGGTGCTAATATAAATATAAATTTACAGAAAATAAATAAATGAATAAAAGAAAATAATTGGAAAAAAATTACCTGGAGTATCAGATGGTTTTTCCAAATTAGTCTTAAGACCAAATGAATAATGAGGAGTATTATCTAATAAGATCTTAGCTTTTTCCGGGCTATATGCTCCAGGAGCTAGTAATAATTTTTAATAATTAATTAATAAATAAATAAAAAAAATGTATATTTCTATAAGAAATACCTGGAGTATCTGAAGGTTTCTCTAAATTAGTTTTAAGCCCAAATGAATAATGAGGAGTATTATCTAATAGAATCATAGCTTTTTCCGGACAATACGCTCCAGGCGCTAATTTAAAGTAATATAAAATAATAAAAAAAAAATAATAAATAAATAAAATTGATAATTTCATTTAAAAAATACCTGGAGTATCGGATGGCTTATCCAAATTAGTTTTAAGACCAAACGAATATTGTGGAGTACTATCTAATACGCATTTAGCTTTTTCGGGACTATAAGCTCCAGGAGCTAATCAAAGATAATTAAATTAATAGAAAATAAAATAAATTAATACAAAATATACCTGGCGTATCAGATGGTTTCTCTAAATTAGTTTTAAGACCAAATGAATAATGTGGAGTATTATCTAACATGTTTTTAGCTTTTTCCGGGCTATAGGCTCCAGGAGCTAATATTAAATAATTGAATTAATATTAAGAAAATTTAAAAACGTAAATTAAATATACCTGGTGTATCGGAAGGTTTTTCTAAATTAGTTTTAAGACCAAATGAATAATGCGGAGTATTATCTAATAGTGTCATATGCTTTTCTGGACAATACGCCCCAGGAGCTAATAAATTATTTAAAAGTCAGAAAAAAAATTATTAAGAAATAAATATATGCAAAAATTACCTGGAGTATCGGATGGCTTTTCCAAATTAGTTTTAAGGCCAAACGAATAATGTGGATTATTATCAAATAGTATTTTAGCTTTTTCCGGGCTATAGGCTCCAGGAGCTAATATTAAATAATTGAATTAATGTTTAGAAAATTTAAAAATGTAAATTAAATATACCTGGTGTATCGGAAGGTTTTTCTAAATTAGTTTTAAGACCAAATGAATAATGTGGAGTATTATCTAACATATTTTTAGCTTTTTCCGGGCTATAGGCTCCAGGAGCTAATATTAAATAATTGAATTAATATTAAGAAAATTTAAAAACGTAAATTAAATATACCTGGTGTATCGGAAGGTTTTTCTAAATTAGTTTTAAGACCAAATGAATAATGCGGAGTATTATCTAATAGTGTCATATGCTTTTCTGGACAATACGCCCCAGGAGCTAATAAATTATTTAAAAGTCAGAAAAAAAATTATTAAGAAATAAATATATGCAAAAATTACCTGGAGTATCGGATGGCTTTTCCAAATTAGTTTTAAGGCCAAACGAATAATGTGGATTATTATCAAATAGTATTTTAGCTTTTTCTGGACTATAGGCTCCAGGAGCTGATGTAAAGTAATTAAATTAATAAAAAATAATATTAAACTATATAAAATATACCTGGAGTATCAGAAGGTTTTTCTAAATTAGTTTTAAGCCCAAAAGAGTAATGTGGAGTACTATCTAATACGATTTTAGATTTTTCAGGACTATAAGCCCCAGGTGCTAATATAATTTAATTAAATTAATAACAAATTTTATTTAAATGCATTTTATGTTTACCTGGAGTATCAAACGGTTTTTCTAGATTAGTTTTAAGTCCAAATGAATAATGCGGAGTATTATCTAACAACATCTTAGCTTTTTCTGGACAGTACGCGCCAGGAGCTAATGGTAATATTTTTAATTAATATAAATAAAAATTACATGTATATATCAAATACCTGGAGTATCTGAGGGTTTTTCTAAATTAGTTTTAAGACCGAATGAATAATGCGGAGTATTATCTAATAGTATTTTAGCTTTTTCAGGACTATAGGCTCCAGGAGCTGTCATTAAATTATAAAAAAAATATAAAGTTTAAATTAATGTTACATTATAACTAAAATAATAAAAGCTTTGTAAATCGATATTAATAAATGGAGTATATCTAATATAATTTTAATTTTTTCGGAACTACATGATCTTACAGCTTTTTTTGATAATACGGTAAACATTGAATATTTATAAATTATTTGCTAATTATTATTTTATTTGCATTATTCCAAAACTATATATCTTAGAAACTAATAAAACTTTGAAGTTTTAATAATTATAAGGAAACATATATTGCTAATTGAAAGATTTTTCATCGCTTTTCAACGAAAATATTTTGGGATGTAAAATTACTTATTTCTCCACGTGCACCATTAATTACATAATTTAAATGTGGTAAAATACTAAATAAATAGTATATACCTGGTGTATCAGAAGGTTTTTCTAAATTAGTTTTTAATCCAAATGAATATTTTGGAGTGCTATCTAAAACTATTTTGGCTTTTTCAGGACAGTAAGCACCAGGAGCTAGCAAAAGATATTTTATTTTATACTTAATTTTAATGTTTAGTTATTCAAATATACCTGGTGTTTCGGAAGGTTTTTCGACATTCGTTTTTACACCAAAAGAATATTTTGGCGTCGCGTCTAGTACTGCTTTTGCCTTTTCAGGACAATATGCACCGGGTGCTATTAAAAACAAATATTTAAATATATAAAATAAAACAAAATTGAATTTAAATTATACCTGGTGTTTCCGATGGTTTTTCAAGATTTGTTTTTAAACCAAAGGAATATTTTGGAGTACTATCTAATACTATTTTTGCTTTTTCCGGGCTATACTCTCCCGGTGCTACGAATAAATTAAATCATACTAATAAAGCTTCAAATTATAACTACAGTGCGTAATCTTAATATAATAATTTAAAACTAATGTGAAATATCTTTAAAAAAAATTCTTACCTGGTGTGTCTACTGTTTTCGCAACATTTGTTTTCAATCCAAATGTATATTTAGGTGAATTTTCATGGGTGACTTTTTCAGATTTTTCTGGATTGTAATCCCCAGGTGCAGGTGTATTATCATGTTTTGAATTTTTTGGTCTACCATGAAGTGAAACTGCTGGTGGGGAATCTTTTCCTTTAGCACTAAGTCCTGTTACATTGTACTGTCCTGGACCGGGGCCCAAACTTTCACTTTTACCCCCGTGACGTCCGCCGAAACTAAATGCAGGGGCACGACCACGTTTTGAATCAACTGCACCAGTTGTTTTACCTATTTATTTAAAAGTTCAATTATAATCGAATTATATGAACTGATGTAATTATTTATGACAAACAAGATAATTGTTGCGTGGGTGGCTTACTATCTCAAGCGTTAAGATATTTAGATAAATTATGTAGGCGGTAATCGCTATAATATGTATTGAAATAATAGATACTTTTACATATCAATGCGCTTATATAACAATCGTATTTGCAGTTAACGTAATAATATGTATTAATAAATATAAAGAAATTACCAATATAAGTTGGAAGTGCAACACAAGCTGGTCCAGGACTATTATATTCCGCAGCAATAGGACCACGACGTTTCGTTGGAGTCCACGGTCTTTGAGTATGACCACCCATTATAAATATTTAAAATAATCTGTAAGGAAACCCAGAAAATCGTATCAATTTATTTTATTCAGTTCAATCAATTTCAAATTTCACAGCTAAATTAGTAAATTTATTGTTAATAATTATTTATGATATATTAAATTTCGATATAATAAATCAAAAAATTTGACCTATAAATTCGTGTTAATAAACTGAACCGTAACGCATACTGTATTGTTATGAATTTAGATAATATATAAAGGAATGTAAAATGTATTACAAGAAAAATAAATCATTTAATCCGGGCATGGTACCTATTGGTACCATTACAGAATATCTCGAACCTTCCGCAAATTTAGAATCGATAAACTATTTAACTTAGTAGCAAAAATATTTTTTAAGGATATTAACGTTATATTTATACATAAAAATTATTTTAAGTAAAACATATATCAATAAACATGAGTAAAACTTGAGAATATAAATAAAATATTATATAAATTGCTAAATTGCAACTTATTGTTTAAAATGTATAAAATATTTATGATTAACTTTCTAGTTGGGCGCCGTTGTGTTCGGCCCATATAAGGCGACACCTTGTACGATTTGTTGCGCGCGACATGTCAAGGACAATTTATATTATCTCCGGTAAATTTTAAAATAGGTGATGATAGAACCATAAATACA
>CM008238.1:4295226-4328143 GCA_002278615.1 Pogonus chalceus | reverse complement strand
TATATATATATATATATATATATATATATATAAATTTGTAAATAATTAAAAATTAAATTATATAACAATAAAGTTAATAAATATAAAGGAAAATGAATCAATGCTCACCAGCTGTAGTAAATAAACAGAACACAAAACAAAGTTCACTTCACGTTGTTGTATTGGAAGTTAATTGTTCAAGAGTTGTCACAGTACTAATGAAACTAGTTTCAATAGCAGATCAGCATCCTCACCGGTCCAATTTGGTTGTTAGTTGTTGAGGGGTAAAGGTATGGCGGCCCCAGTTGGACTGGTGGGCACCGCCGACGCGTCATAAATGTGGGCGCCTTCCCATGACTCAACGACGCCCCATACATGGAAGTTTCATTCACCTATTTGTGCCGAAACAACACCTTGCGACCTCGAAATATACTAGCTTGTTGGGTGTATAGAAATTTTCTCGAAGCAACAAGTTATATTTTTATAAAATAATTAATTTTATTGTTTTGTTTTATACAGATGATAATTTATTTATAAGGGGAGTAAAATAATTAACTACGTCGCTACATTAAATATTGTTATATACAACTAAATAAGGAAGCAAAATATATATCTCCTATTATTACAAAAAAAAAAAAAACTAATTTTATATTTATTTGTTTGAAATATTTAAACAACAATATGTATGTTATTTTTAATTCTTATAAAAGAAAACTTAAGTAAATTATTAAATAAGTTTGTTTTTTAACCAGAAGTTTCAGAATGAATTCGTTGAGCTAAAATTTTATCAAGTTTAGCGGTATAGAAATTATAATCCAATCTGTAAGAAATATCAAATATTTTTCAATAGAAATCAACATCTTCTATCTATTTATTAATTTAATTCTTACCTATATAATAAATTGAAAAGTCTATCTTTATTAGAATCCCTACCAACTTCATTAATTTGATCTAAAAGTTCCATTAATGTAACAGTAAATTGTGTATCTAATTGGTTGATATATTCTTCATAACTTGTTGATTCTTCTGGTGTCATAAGTTCTATATCATCTGGATCTCGTTTCTAAACAAAAAAAGTGTATATATAAAATCATTTTTAGTTACTAATGAATTAAACTCTGTAAATATGTTCTTTTTACAGGAATCACAATTTGAAGTAAATATTAATTATAAATTGAAGTATTCAGGTATAATTTAGTTACAATATAAAATAATTAAGGTTGAAGTATTTATGTAATTGAACTTGGAGAAGTTCTTATGTTCGATTACATGACCTCAACAATTTAAGTATGGATACGGTAAACATATATGAAATTGTTAATAAATAGCTTAAGTTGCATATTTAGTTCAAGGACAATATATGAGATTTTCGCAAAAGAAACAATCATACATAATTCATTTTTTTTAAATATAATGTTTTTGCATATTATTCTTGTAACAACTCATTCAGTCCTTGTTTGTAATTCTGGGTTAAACATATCCATTACACAACATAACTAAATCTATTTCATGCACTTTTGGCATTTTTGGCGGCTACCTGCTCCATCGTTAATGAATCGAACCAGCCATGACGGTCAACCTCTTCGAAGGAGCACAGTTCCGCCTCCACACAGTATTGCTGCGTAGTCTACGAATGTTTTAATCATCCAAAGGCAGCGTACGACACCAAGACATAGTTTTTATCAATTATAATTATTTCCAATTATTTTATTTTGATAAATTTTAAAATTTAATTATCTATATTCATTTAAATTAATACAATAATATAATAGAATAATCTTCATATATTATTAAAATTAAAACATCAAAAAACAAATATCTCACATAATAAAAATCAATAATTCAAACTTATGACGTAACAAAAACACCATTTAACCCTATTCTTGATAATTATATATTAAAGAAATTACTTGTAACGTTTATTTATTATTTACAAGATCAAAGAGCGCAATATTGATTTTAGCGCTATTAAAATTTATAGATAATTAAATTTTTTATATAATCCAATTAATTTAATTAAGTTCAATTGATTTTTAAAGCATTGTTAAATTCAAATTATAAGCTACGTACTACGAAATACATTATTTCTATAAAACTATTGATGTAAACAAAAAAAATTATTAAAAAGAAATTTCATTACCTGTATAAAAATACAATATTCCCTACATATTTCCAGTAAATGTGTGATAGTTTTCAATAACGAAGGGCTTGTTAGCATGCAATCTTCTAAACATTTGTCTTGGAAATCACAGTGGCATATTAAGACTTCGTCTATGTTAGTCACCTTAAATAATATAATAAATTTATTACTATTAGTTTATGAAATCAATCAGCAGAAAAAAGAATAGCTATTTATTTAATTTATTATGTAGCCTTATGATATGAAACCAGAAATACATATATGAATTGCAGGAAATAACTATTTTTATATATTCAAGTAGTTATTTCGTATCTATTTATTTTGATGCAATGGAAATCTTATAAAACGAAAATTGATAAGGAAATATAATAATTATTAAATTGCATAATTCAGATATATATCTAATTTTATAGAAAATATAACTTGATAATCAATCAATCTATAGCAATTGATAAAATAAGGAAAAATAAATCTAAATAGTTTATTTACATGAAATAGAAAAGACTATTAATAATTAAATACAATAATAATTTCATTCAACTAGTTAAAAAGTGAAAACTGCTTATTAATCACCGGATGCTGCTGTTTAACTCCTTTTACAGCATCAGGTTGCTGTGATGACGTAGTGCTATTCTTTCTCTTTTTATTGTATCGTTCGCAATGTAGTCATTTCATTTTAATGTTAGAAATCATTTTATCAACACTAATCTTAAGTGTATCAAAATAAAAACATTAGAAATTGATTAGAATTGTTTATAATATATTCTAAAGGATTATATTTTAAATTATTTAGAATTAAAGTAATGTAGACACGCCTAAATAGTGGCCTTGGAAGTTTTGCGAAGTTAACAATATTAAGGTAAATATGAATTCAATAACATAAAGTTAAGTTTTTTAAAACAACTAGTACATTTTATGCTTATGTGTCTTATCTACAATTTTGTTATATTGTTTGGTTTATAAGTTGTAATTAAATAATGAAAAAAGAAAATTGCAAATTTCCTTATATGTTATCATATAATATTTAAAATAATTGTTTTAATATAAGAAATTTGAAACTGGTTACTCAGTCAGTTATAAACATAAATAATAATATAACTGCAGGATTTTTTAATGACTACTAATAGGTTTTGGTAAATATTGTTATTAATGTTTGTAAAATATTTTCGTGACTTGTTTTGTGTAATAATATCAAGAATAATTTATTATTTATTTGTTTTCTATTGATCCTAATCAAATATAAATAGATTTTTTCAAGACCGCAATTTGCTTACGAACAGACAAATATTGATCTAATTATTTTAATGTACCTTAATAACGTTATTACGTGATCGGAACAACCCTAGTCATAAATAAATAATTTCCTTTGTATTGTTTTTTAGATTTTACAATTCTACGCAATTGTATATCACTTTACTGAACAATGGAAATGCAAGACAAGTTATTCAGATCATGTACATTAGCTAATAACGTACAAGTTTTACTATTAAAGTATATTAAAGAAAATGATTATGAACAATTAGAAGATTTACTAGCTGAGGGTCGTGTGAACATTAACTACGTTTATAAAGATTGTGAAGAATTTATATATGAAGATAAAAATGTACTACAAATTGCCTGTTTATATTTAGCAAATGAAACTAGTGAAAAGTGTATTCAATTATTATTGGATCATGGCGCACACATTTTCTACAAAGATCCAGATACCGGAAAAACTGCAGTTCATTTTGCTGCTGAAGGAGGTAATTATAAAATATTGGAAACTTTGCTAAATTTTAAAAATAAAAAAATTAATAATGAATGCAATAATATTATTTTTACTCTGATAAAATACATTCGAGACGCGGAGGAAAAAGAAGAAAAATATATTAAAATATTGGAAATGTTATTAACAACAGATATTGATATTAATTATCAAGATTTACAATCTGGTTGGACTGCTATTTATATGGCGGCTAAATATAAATTTAAATATTTTATTAAAACTTTGATAGGACATCATGAAATTGATTTAGACATTTACCAAGATAAATTAGGTAAAACTGCAAGAGATTTAATAAAAGAACTTAAATTATACGATGGAGAATTACCTGAATATCGAGAAGAAAATAGTAATGTATCAATTCATACATTATTTAAAAATTTAAGTCGAAGAGAATTTGATGAGTTTTCAACGAATTATACTAATATTCATAGTACTATAAAACCAGACGAAAAAGAAGAATTATTTAAACGTTGTTTGCAATTAAACGATCCAGAACCAATAATTTTTTTGCTTAATAATTTATCTAATTATGATTTAAATCGCGCAACAGATAAAACTTATTCAGATAATCCGCTCGTTGAAACATCAGCTCAAGGGAAATTTAAAATAGTGAAATTAATATTAGATAGAGAACTAAAACCAGAAATAGTAAGTGCAGCTATTTTTAAAATTTTAAAATCACCATATATTTCGAAAAAAACCGATGATGTCAACTATGAACGCTGTTTACATTTTTTAATAAGATATAAAAATTTAAATATTAATGCAGAAGATTGGAATAAAAATACTGCACTACATTATGCATTGCGTTATCATAATCCTGAGATATCATTAGAAATTTTACGAAACGGTGGATCATTAGCTGCTAAAGATTCGTTTAATAATCTTGCTGTTTCTGATATTGATTCATCTACATTTAAAACGCATCTAAATGAATGTATTCGTTACGACAATGAAGAAATATCTAGTTATGAAGATGCATGTTTAATTATTAATTTAACATCGTTAGTTCCACCACGGCAAAATAAAGTAGATAATTCAAATACATCTCTTAATATTGAAAATAAAGTTGGAAGTGAACAAATTCCTGGCATAAATGAGCAATTTGGAGCAGAAACTGAAGTACTACAATATATGTGTACATCTCCTGAGTTAAAAGAGTTTTTAAAACATCCAGTTATTTTGGCGTTTTTATATATGAAATGGCACAAAATTCGAATGTTTTTTTATATTAATTTAGCCATTTATATGTTGTTCATATTATCTTTACTTACGTATATAACAATAGGTTATAACAGTGTCTCGAAATTAGAACATAAATTTTTCACAACTCTCAGTTACATATTATTAACAATTACTTTCACTATTTTAGTGGTAAGAGAAATATTTCAGATAATAATATATAAACATCGATATTTTTTAACATTCGAAAATTGGCTTGAAATAACGTTATTAATTGTGACTGGTGGAATATTAATTGAACAAACAAACGAAACACAAACTAGACAATTATCAGCTATTGCAATTGTAGCAGCAGCGATAGAATTTCTACTTTTGGTTGGTCAATTTCCGGCAATGTCTACAAATATTATGATGTTAAGAACAGTATCATATACATTTTTTAAATTATTATTGTGGTATTCAATTTTATTAATAGCATTTGCATATAGTTTTTATACTTTATTTCAAGATTCAAGTAACAGTTCAATTCCTAATAACAGTACAAAGTCTGCTATTGAGACTGAATCAGAAAATGATGATGAAGAACAAGATTTCTTTGAAAACCCTGGTATGAGTTTATTAAAAACAATTGTTATGTTAACTGGTGAATTTGATGCAGCAAGTATTAAATTTAATACGTATCCAATAATAAGTCAATTAATTTTCGTTATGTTTGTATTTCTCATTGCAATTGTTTTATTTAACCTTTTAAATGGTTTAGCAGTGAGTGATACGCAAACAATTAAAAATGATGCTGAATTATATGGACACATATTACGTATTGAACATATAGCTCACGTAGAAAAAGTGTTGCTAACAAATAAATTAATTCACTATATTCCAAGAATTAAAAAAATTTGTTTATTTCCATGGAATGTTAAAAAAATGGAAATTTTAGTTTATCCAAATCAAAATTCAAAAGTTGAATTAATTCAAACATTAGATGATTATGATGAACATGAAAGAAAACCATCTTGTTTTAAAGTATTTTTTGGTGTGTATCTTGAAATGAAAATACAAAAAGCAATTAACGAATTGTTAAAAAAATTACGAGAAGAATCGAGAATGAAAAAGGAACATGAAAAATATGATGAAATTATAGCGATGCTTAAACAGTTGTTAGAAAAGAGAAAAAATTAAATAACATTATTTTCATTCGCTCATAAAATTTTTATAATATTTGCTAATTATATAAGTTAATTGTTAACCTTTATATATTAATATTTCAAATAAATTTTATATTTTGTTAGTAATAATTTAAATTGAAATATATATTTATTTTTGCTTCTTTTATATTGAATTATTTTTTCGACTTACCTTAGAAATCCTTTGTTGAAATGTATTCCAATTTGGTTCGATAACTTCCACCATCATATGATATTCCAAATTTTGAACACAATGCAACATTCTTTGTCGTAATGCAAAAGCAGCTCGATATTGACTAGATGAATTAAATGAAAATTTTTTCACCATTTTCGTGCTTCGCCAAATTTGACATAACATTCGTTCGACGTATTTGCAGTAAAACAAATGTCGAAATATCATCTGATAACATGCAACAGCTCTATGATTTAAAATCAATGATATGGGCCATTGTACTTTGTAACCAAACGTAAAAGATTCAAATCCTGTTATTCTATGTTTTTCTTTGTCTGTACGATATTCTGAAATAGAAATAAAAAATGAATTATTTATTAATTATATAAATTTATATGTTACCTTGTTCTTCTTCAGTTTGAATACTTAGTATTTTAAACATTTGTGATTGTAAATCATCATTTAATAAAACTGTTTTCATATCTTCTTTATATGGATCACTATTTGCACTAGACATACGTAAAGCAATTTCAAGAAATGATTCCAACCGTGCAAATAAAACTTGATTAACATTTTTACTTAGTTCTTTTTCACATAAATTTAAAAATTGTAAAATGAAGTCACCCTTATCTAATAGAAAATAATGTTTCACAGATCGTAATCGTCCCATTAAATCATGTTCTATTAAAAGTAAATCTAAAAGTGTTTTACTAGCAAACATATATGCTTTTTCTATTGTTTCTACATATTCTCGTTCTTCTATTTTATATTTTATTTGTTCTTCTTTTGCTTTAATAGTTTTACCTAAAATTATATATCTTTATTTTTATACTCAAATAAAATTTATTTAATTATGTACCGCATTGTCTAATAACATTTAAATATTTGCCAGTTCTTAAAATAATATCAGCAACTCTTTCTAAAAATTTTGGAATCCGTTCTCTTCTAATTGTATATCTTTTAGCCCAATAATCAGCTGAATAATCTTCAACGGGTAAATTTTCGCGATGAACTATTTCATTATCTTCAACTAGAAACTATAAATTATAAATAAATAAAATTGTTTTTTAAATGTAATTATAAAAAATACCTCTTTTTGGGGATCATCTATAACGCCTTTATAAATCCATGTTTCCAACATTTTCATATAAGGAACTGAAGCACACTGTGTTAAACTTAAGCACAAATCTTGTCCTGTTGAATCACCAATTGTACTTAAAGTTTGTTCATGTAATAATGTTAGAACTTTTCCTCCTTTAGCATTTGCTTTACTTATTGTTGCACAAATACCAGCTATTGTTCCCATAGCATGTAGATTACTTTGAATATAAAACCACATTTTATGTAAATTTAAAGTTCCGTTTTTTAATTCAGTTTCTAATTGGCAAATGAATATCTACAAATATATTATTATTAATATTTACATATAAATAAATAGAAATTAAGTTTAATAATTTACCGAATGTTCCACTAAATACTGATGTAAAGCACAACATAATGCATTATTAACTTGGCCGTAATCAAATTGTAATTTTTCTTCCATAAAACGACGCATCATAGAATAATGAGAGGCTAAAGGCAAAATTTGTTTAATAAGTTCACTTAAAGAAACATCTACAGTTTCATCAATTAAAAAATCTCGGGGACCCCATTGATCTAATAAAGGTTTTGGTTGTATGTAATACCCTTCTAAGCCGAGCAGAACATTTAATAAATCTTCAATAAGGTAATTTTCTTGAGAGCAAACAGGTATTTCTCCTAAAAAAATTCATTACAAAATATTAAATATATAATTATTTTGAATAATATAATTACCGGAATTTGGATGTTGATATTCGGTAGCATTAAAATCCCATGACATATTTGGTCGTTTTTTAAACCATGATAATACAGAAGGTGTTGTACTATCAACATTATTTTTATTTTTAGTTGAAACTTCACTTGACGCATGATATCCAGAATTTTTCTTAATGGCTTTTAATAATCTAGTTTTTACCTATATTTATAAATTCAACAGTTTGAAATTAAACATTAACAGTAACGTATTAACTTGAAATTTCAATTTACCTTTGGCAAATCATCAGCGGTCATTTCTGCAGCAGTTTTACTTTCTTTAACCGTTCTACTCTGTTTATCCGTTTTCGCAAGAAAAGTTTTTAGACTATTATCTTCCGCAATTTTACATAAAACTTGGACAAATTGGTTTAAGTAGTCAACACTAAAAATTTATCAAATTAATAACTTTAAGTGCATAATATAAAGAGACAAAATATACTTTTTAAGTTTTAACTCCTCGTATTTTTCAAGAAACAGTTTAGGATCATTACTAGATTTTGCTAAAGCAAAAATTTTACTTTGTAATATTATTTGAGATTCTGTACCAATTGTTTCACTTTTATTTTTTTGCAAATACTCAACGAATTCTTCAGGGTTTGCTTTGCTCCTAAAAGATCAATTTATTTCATATATGTGTTAAATATGTTTATATATGTAAATGAAAAATATATACCCTAAAACTTCTAATAATTCTCCTACAAGATGATGAATTTTAAATTCACTCATATTGTCATTTAGTGATTGAAATTCATGTATTACAAGTGTTCATAAAATAATTATTACTTTTAATAAACATTTATATTTGTATCATTATTATTTATGAAAAATATTTGACGTTTTACCGCAAATATAACTGTCAAATGAAGTCAAAGAAAATGTATTGTATAAAGAAGAGCCTCAGGTGAATCAATAGAAAGAAGTTTTTTCTCAGCGCCATCTTACTACTCGACAAATTATTGTAATTCTTGAACAAAACTCATATTGTATTATTTAAAAATATATTTATTTTAATATAATTATAAGCAATTTTAAATCTACAGCAATAGAGTAATCTAAAGATATAGTCCTATTCACAAAAGAAAAGCATTCCGATGTGATGTGTTACGTCACTACATTTACATTGCCTGTTGAAGTAGTAGGTTAACCGGGAAATTATAAATTATGATGCCAATGTAAACGTGATAGAAAAAATATGAAAATTCAAGGCTACGTTTAAAATTCTTTTAATTAATTTCTTGCGGGATTGCAGTTGTTAAGGTGCATTAAATTTTAATGAATGCTCTCTTGCCCTATCTATGAATTAACAACTCTCTTTTTATCTCGGATAGGTGGCCCTTTAACACATTTTAAATAATTCTAGCACAGGTTCAAAGCTCTAATTAGTAATAATAAAATCTTTGTTTTTCAACTGTCATTAATGAATAATAAAATATAATAAATATAATATAATAAATAAATAAAATATAAATAAAAATTAAAAAACAAACAAATTATTTAATTTATGGCAAATATAACTGACTATGTACATGTATGTTATTAGTATGTTCGAAAATTGAACCAGGTGTACCGCGGTAAATTTCCACGGTTCACTGTGGTTAACTGAAAGATTACGGTCCACGCGGTTAGTAGTCGAACGCTGTGGTTTATATTTGTCAAAATATTTTAATTATCTGTCAAAATCATTATCAAAATCAATCAATGTTTTTATAATGGAAGGGTAATTCTTGTTTGATCAGTTTATATTAACTGACGATAGTAATATAAATAGCAAAAAAACTAATATTAATAAAATAAAAAGTACAAAACTAATACTAAACAAAAACTAAAATTACCAATAATAAAACATCAACACAAANGAACCAGGCGTACCGCGGTAAATTTCCACGGTTCACTGTGGTTAACTGAAAGATTACGGTCCACGCGGTTAGTAGTCGAACGCTGTGGTTTATATTTGTCAAAATATTTTAATTATCTGTCAAAATCATTATCAAAATCAATCAATGTTTTTATAATGGAAGGGTAATTCTTTTTTGATCAGTTTATATTAACTGACGATAGTAATATAAATAGCAAAAAAACTAATATTAATAAAATAAAAAGTACAAAACTAATACTAAACAAAAACTAAAATTACCAATAATAAAACATCAACACAAATTGGAAACTAAAACCTAAATAATGTCATTGCACTTTTTTAATTTTTACTTTTATCCTTAAAGAATCGATTAAAGAAAAAACATAAACAAAGACGTGCTTACTTAACAAGTTTGGTTAAGATACAAATTTACCGCGCATATTTACCGCACGAACCGTGCTCAGAGCACGGTTCGCGTGGTTAGCAAAATTTACCACACCTTTCAGTTACCGCGTTCAGAAATTGAACTGGTAAACGAAAAATCGTACCGATACGGTCGTGGTTCAATTTTCGAACATACTATATGTATGCATGAATATTATATGCGAGAGTTTTTGTAAATGAAAAAAGAATTTTTTTTTTTTTTTAAGTGATATAAATTTTTGGTCTTTAATTTTTTTAATAATTTTATTAATTATCACGTAATTTAATTATATATAAATTTTAAAAAAATTCGAATACATTTTCATTTTTTAATTTTTGTTTCTCTATATTAAATGCATCATTTATAAAATATAACATATATCTTTATAATAATCACTTTAAATATAAGTTAAATTCCTATTTCCTGACTCATATTTTTGACTTCGAACCAATTTTGTAGGTTCAGCTCAAGATAAATAGAATTCTATTTATCTTGGGTTTAGCTTGTAACTCCATTATGCGGCTGGTGCTGGGAGGCTGAACTGATTAGCAACGATTTGATGCAAAAATTTTGAGGTTGCATACGTATTAGCGCATAAAACTATTTCCAAAATATTTTGATAATGTAAGAAAAATTTGAAACTTTTTCTGCATATTTATTAATCTAAATTCAAAACGAAGCGACCTAACTTTTTAATTTTTTTTTAAATCAGTTATTTTAAAAGTAATAAAGTTTATAACAAAAAATATAAATAATAATTATTTATAAAATACGGTGATCGATAGCTACTATTGAGACCTTTGCAACCATGTGTAATAATCTATTATAAAATATTTTTTATTAAAGTTGTACAAGAAGATATTTGAGATGTGATATAAACGCAGCCTTAAGAAAGCGAGCCGAGAGAGACAGAGACCAAAGGGTCTTGTGTCATTGTCTCACGCTCCTCGCGCATGCGCATTAAAACTAAAGTCACGCGACGTACATCACGGCACAAAAATGAATCTCTGTTTACAAACTCTGTTTATCTTCGATTCGAACCGGTGTTTTGCGTTAACATATTGAAGCAAATGTAATGCAAATGGATTAAGTGAAGAAAATGGTGCGTCATTGCTGTGTAAAGGGGTGCAATAATCACTGGCAGCCAAACACGGACGTGACTTACTTCAGGTAGGTAATGAAATACTTTCCCCTAAAAGTTTGAAGGTAATAAAATCTGATTGTAACTGAATTTTAATAATTATGATACTAAAAAAATACATCTTTGAATTGTTTGTAACAGTTTTCCTGTCAAAAATGAGGCTGTGGCCAATCAGTGGCGGCGAGTTGTACTCTGCAAAAGAAAAGGTACCCTGGGGAAGTCATCATGCGTTTGCAGCGCTCATTTTATTGAGTCGGACTTCATGTATCTTGGCCCTAAACGTTGTTTAAAAAAACATGCTGTGCCAAGTATATTTCCTGATCCTGAGGAATTGCATTTCGTGGTAAGTATGAATTTTATTTAAAATGTCTATGAAATTTGTGCCTTTTACTTTTTAATTTATAAAATTGTTGGATGTTAAATGACTTTAAATATATCATTTTCAAATATTTCAACTTACAATTTAAATTCATTGGTAATATCGATATGAACAAAGTATTAAAAAGAAACGCATAGAGTAAGGATTAATAATTTCACTTCTGTACCAAAATTTCGTACAAGATTTATAATTTGACTTATGAACCAATATAAGAATTTGACTTTTAATAAACAAAGGTTCTTATCAAATTAATTTATCATACTAATTTACTAAGTCAACAACACTAACAAACAAACAAAACTTTTACTCTTTACTCGTCTGACTAAGCTCAAAGATTTAATGTAAATAATGTGATGTGCACAATTTTTTTTAATTATCAAAAATCAATCTGTTTACTGAAATATAAATCAAAATATGTTAACAAATTTGTACTAATTTATAGCAGAATCTTGATTAATGTTGCCAAGCTCTGTTTAATGCTCCAAATGACGTCGGCTTTCTGTACCCCAAGAGTGTTTTACAACCACATTTTTCACAGCAGGAATTACAGCGCGAAGCTCGAGCGGCAAGCCTGGGAGTTATCCAAGGACAAGGATTGGCTCCTCCCGTGTACGTACTGCTGCTCCGAAAAAAAGCTAGAGAAAATCGACAAGATAATCTATCTCATGCGAATCCCGAACCGGCCCGACTCCAACACCATGATGGGGGTCAGTTTGAGGCAGCCATGGATGTGCAGATGGTTAGTTATTTTTTTAAGCGATTATTAAGCTTAGTCATTGCTATACTAGCACATATTACGGCATTGTTCTATTTAACAATTTGTTTTTTAGCCGCAGCAACGCGAAGACACGATCGGTTCAGAAACCACCCTGCACTCAGCTGTTGAGCCGCAAATTCGACAGCGAGAACTTCAAGCGCCAACCGTTAGCCTTGGCCGAGGGCAGGCATATTCTCCTCGTGAGTACGAGAGGCACCCCAACGCTTCTCCAGACGATCCACTGTTACCCGGCGGAGCACCAGGAATGCGACAAGATCATCCTGACGTTGGTCCAGGGCCTTCTCAACACGGGGCCAGTGATGTGAACCAGGATGATATGGAAGTTCCCCAAGACTCTGCTAATGCTGACACTGCTGTGGTATTACTTTATGTTACTCATGGAATCTTAAAAAAATACTGACATTCAAAACTAAGTACATTTTTATGTTCATATTCATGTTATATTATTCAATAATTTATACAGAATTCTATTCTGATCTATTTTATTTTTATATCAGCAGATCAAGATGGCAAAAGCACTTAAAGTCGAGCGGGATAAAGTGTCTGCATTGACCAGGAAGGTACGCGTTCTTCAGGCCCGACTGCGCCGTCGAGAAACTAAGCTTAGCAGTGTTACGACAATGCTGAAGATGCTGAAGCGAAAAGGTAAATGCACCGACGATTCGGAGCACGTTCTTTTACGAAGGTTCGGTGGCTTTAACCTGGAGCTATTTCGAAACGAGCTGAAGAATAATGCATGTGGGAAAACAGGGAAGCGGTACAGCGATAAAATGAAAGAGTTTGCTTCGACTATTTACTTTTACTCCCCAAAAGCGTACAAGTATTTGCGCACCAAGTTGAACCTTCCGCACGAGGCGACCTTGCATCATGTAAATTAGGTAAATATATTTACATAATTCCTTTTAATTTTTTCAAACAGTTTTTGTTCAGTATAAGCATTTTTATTCAATAAAATTTTAAATTGCACTTCTTTTATTAATAAATCTAGTATTAATTTTAATAAGCATATGCCTAAATATACAAATACACAGTAGTATATTTATATTCCAATCCTTTTCCAGAATAACAGTTAAAAATTTGAATAGTTAGTACATCTATGTTGTTATAAGGAAATTTTATTTAAAAAATAGCAAAGATAAATTTGTTATCAATTAAATTATACTTAATTATTTTATTTTTTAATAAACATAAGTATTTGATTTATAAAAAGTAGATAATATGATAAAATTCAATTAATACTTAGATAGTAAAAAAAATGTATTTCAAAGAAATATATATATTGAACAATATTAAATTTAAACCGATTAAACACATCTAAATTGTTAGCTTAGAATTAAAACGAAGCGAACAATATTAAAGTAAGTTATTTAATATGAATTTTGATTGAATTTACAGTTTTGTTGTAGCAATTATTTTATTAATCGAAAATCATTTTTTTTATAAAAAAAAAAAATAACATTTTTTTTAAAATCGCGCTCATAAAGCTGTATCTTGTTACTTTAAATTATTATGAACTCGTCACATATAATTATTTTTTTTGTATTGTTTTTAGATTTTACATTTCTGCACATTTGTGTACCTCTACTGAACAATGGGAAGTTCAGATAATTTATTAGGATCAGGTACTACTTCAGATACTTACGAACAAAATTATTCTGATAATCGTCTGGTTGAAGCATCAGCTCAAGGGAAATTTAAAATAGTGGAATTATTATTACTAAATGAACAAAAACCAGAAATAGTAAATGCAGCAATTTTCAAAATTTTAAAATTACCATACATTTCAAGAAAAACCGATGATGTCAACTATGAACGCTGTTTACATTTTTTAATAAGATATAAAAATTTAAATATTAATGCAGAAGATTGGAATAAAAATACTGCACTACATTATGCATTGCGTTATCATAATCCTGAGATATCATTAGAAATTTTACGAAACGGTGGATCATTAGCTGCTAAAGATTCGTTTAATAATCTTGCTGTTTCTGATATTGATTCAGATACATTTAAAACGCATTTAAATGAATGTATTCGTTACGATAATCAAGGAATATCTAGTTATGAAGATGCATGTTTAATTATTAATTTAACATCGTTAGTTCCACCACGGCAAAGTAAAGTAGATAAATACAAGCATTTCTATTCCGGAAGAAGCTGAAAACCAAACTGAAAACGAACAAATTTCTGGCATAAATAATGAGCAATTAGGAGCAGAAACTGATGTACTACAATATATATTTGTACATCTCCCGAGTTAAAAGAGTTTTTAAAACATCCAGTTATTTTGGCATTTTTATATATGAAATGGCACAAAATTCGAATGTTTTTTTATATTAATTTAGCCATTTATATGTTGTTTATATTATCTTTACTTGCATATATAACAACAGGTTATAACAGTGTCTCAAAATTAGAATATGATTTTTTCACAAATCTCAGTTATATATTATTAATAATTACTTTCGCTATTTTCGTGGTTAGAGAACTATTTATAGCAATAATATATAAACACCGATATCTTTTTACATTTGAAAACTGGCTTGAAATAACGTTATTATTTGTGACTGTTGGAATATTAATTGAACAAACAAACGAAACACAAACTAGACAATTATCAGCTATTGCAATTTTAGCAGCAGCGATAGAATTACTACTTTTGGTTGGTCAAGTTCCGGCAATGTCTACAAATATTATGATGTTTAGAACAGTTTCATATACATTTTTTAAATTATTATTGTGGTATTTAATTTTATTATTAGCATTTGCATTTAGTTTTTATACTTTATTTCAAGATTCAAGTAACAGTTCATTTCCTAATAACAGTACAAAAACTGAAGCAGAAAATGATGATAAAGAACAGGATTTCTTTAATAATTTTTGGATGAGTTTATTGAAAACAATCATCATGTTTACTGGGGAATTTGAATCAGGAAATATTAAATTTAACAAATATCCAATTACAAGTCAAATAATTTTCGCCATTTTTGTATTTCTTATTGCCATTGTTTTATTTAATTTATTAATTGGTTCTGCGGTGAGTGATATGCAAAAAATTAAAAATGATGCTGAATTATATGGATACATATTACGTATCGAACATATAGCTAATATAGAAAAATTAATTTGTTATATTCTAAAAATTAAAAAAAATTGTTTGTTTCCATGGAATGTTAAAAAATTGGAAATTTTAGTTTATCCATATAAAAAGCCATCTGAGGATCAAGTAATATCATCTTTCTATAAATGGATTAATAAAATAATTAAATTCTTAGATCAAGATTTAATTGTTGAATTACCAGATACAAAACATTCAATTTCAATTCAATTTGATAGTACCACTCGAAAAGAAATTACCGAATTAACGAAAATATTACGAGAAAAATATAGAAAAGAAAAAACAAAAAAAAAGGAACTATAGAAAAACATGGTAACCGCAATGTATTTAAGTTAAGAGTATTCAAGTCAACATTTATTTGTTGAATTATCTGATAAAAATGTTTCATTTTTAATTCATTTTAATAGTAAGTACCACCAGAAAAGAAATTGCTGAATTAATGAAAATATTAAATTTTATTTTATTGTAAATTATTTAAGCTAATTGTTTTACTTTATATATTTATATTTTATTTATTTTCTTGCCGAAATGTAAAAGTATATTCATATTTATAAAATAAAATCATTGTATTTTTTCATTATAATTTTTTACTTCGAGATATATAGTTTTTTTTTTTAAATTCCGGATTGGAAAAACTTTCATTATAAAATCAGTCTACTAGTGATGGAATTAAGTTTTATTGATAGATTAATTCGATGTAGATGTATATATAGGGCTGTTTTTTTTTGTTAATTTAATTTAAATTTTTTATACTGTTTATGTATGCTGAGTTTATTTTGTAAGTAATATGTAAGTTTCGTGCTTTTATCAATAAATTTATTATTATTATTATCATATATACATCCATAAATTAATTTTAAAAAAGCGAGTATGTTAAAATAATATTTTGTACTTTATAAGAATTTTTATTTAAAGTTTATTTATTAAACATGGTATATTGAAATTAGTTATTAGATACTAAAGAAATTGGTAAAAAATTATAACATTTTAGTAATTAAAATATTTATATTCAAAGATTAAGAAAAAATAAAAATTTTAATTAAAATTTCAAAAAGTAAGAATAATAGTAAAAACATAAGGTAATATATACAATATGTAGTATATATTGAAAATTTTTGAAGGTTTGTGAGAGCTAAATTTTTACTTTTCTCATTGATTCAAATTTTACTGTGTAAAAGTCTTTTAAAACATAACCACAGTAGTATATATCTTTGAACATAACCATAGAAATCTCCGATTTCTATGAACATAACCTAACCTAACCACAAAATATTTGACATTTGTTATACGCACATGTTTACAAAATGTCAAACAAAAATAATTCCATTGAAATTGGCGATTATATTATAGTACAACGTCAAAATTTTATGAAACTTCATAAACTTAAATCAAATGGTACAATATCTTTAGGGAAAGATCAGGTAGAATTGGAAAATGTTATAAATCAACCATATTTTTCTACTTTTCGAATGATAACAAGGCCAAAAAATAAAAGAGTTTATTCCTTAGAAATAAGTGATTATATTAATTCAATACAAAATTTAAATATAGATAAATCTGGACTTGATAATCGTAATATAGTAGACGATGGTAAATCTCAGCAATTAACTAAAGATGAAATTGATAAATTAAGAGAGGATGCACTTAGTTCAAGTGATATTGTTGAAAAATTGATAAATAATTCAAAAACGTTTGGCGATAAAACAGAATATAGTCAAGAGAAATATTTAAAGAAAAAGGAAAAAAAATATTTTGAATATATTCAAGTTCGTAAACCAACTATTCGTCTTTTAACTGAAATTTATTACAGACAAGATCCAGGTAAAATACAAGGAATTAGAATTGATGATTTGTCTCAAATTTTAAGTTATGCGAATGTTCAAGATAACACTAATGTTTTATTATATGATAGTGGTTCTTCTGGGTTATTAGTAGCATCAATATTAGAACGAATTGGTAAAAATACAACTGGAAATTTAATTCATATGCATCCAGGAAACGTTTGTCAAAAAGAAGCGGTTTTAGCGATGCAGTTTAGTCAAGAACAAACTGAAAGATGTATAAATGTTTGCTTATATTCTGTTTTACGAGATTTTTACCAACAACAAAGTCCAGTAGTTAGTGAGTCTAAAGAACTTACTGAAAATAAAATAACTGAAAAAGATGTTGATATAACGGAAGAAAAGCAAAACAACAAACGTAAATTAAACGATGAAGATGGAAATGAAAAACCTATAAAACGACCTTGTTGGCAAATAGATAATGAACAAGCTTGTACAATTCTAAGAAATAAAGTTGATTCTTTAATTGTTGTAGCTAAAGAGCATCCAGTGAACATTGTAAAAGAATTATTACAATTTTTAAATAATGGAAAACCATTTGTTATATTTAGTTTATTACGGGAATCACTTGAGAATTTGTATATTGAATTAAAAAATCAAACTGACATAATTTCGTTAAGATTATTTAATTCTATGATGAGAAATTATCAAGTTTTACCTAATAGAACACATCCTGATGTTACAATGACATCTGGAGGTTATATTTTAACTGGATTTAAAATTAATTTTAAATCTGAATAATTGTTATTAATATTCAAATAAATAATTTTCATACTAATTTCAAATATAATTACTATATACCTTTCTATCCTAATAGTTTATAGTATATCCGTTAGAGTGCATTGATGTTTAACACGGCACATATTAAGCATTTTAATTTTTGACGTTTTTAACATGTTTATAGATTTATAATTATTATTTTGATTGAAAAGTAACATAAACTTAAATCTTTTAACATGGCTATGTCAAAGACAACAAATACTTATAATAGACAAAATTGGGAAGATGCGGTATGTGTTAATATGTAAAGTTTATAAAATAACCTCTAATTATTGTGAAATTTATTTCAGGAATTTCCAATTTTATGTCAAACATGTTTAGGAGATAATCCTTATATTCGAATGGTATGTGATTGTATTATCTAGGTTTTCATATTTTTAAATAATTGATTTTTTTAGACTAAGGAAAAATATGGCAAAGAATGTAAAATTTGTTCACGACCGTTCACAGTATTTCGTTGGTGTCCAGGAGCGCGTATGCGTTTTAAAAAGACAGAAGTTTGTCAAACTTGCAGTAAAATTAAAAATGTTTGTCAAACTTGTTTGCTTGATCTTGAATATGGACTTCCAATTCAGGTATTTTATAGATTAACACATTATGAACTATTTCTTTAGTATTTATTTGTAATTGCTTAGGTTCGTGATGCTGCACTGAAAATGAAAGATGAATTACCACGCAGTGATGTTAATAAAGAATACTATATTCAAAATATAGAAAAAGATGTAAGTATAATACATAGTTTTTATTAAAAATTAGAGATAATTTATATTTTAGCTTAAAAATTCTGAAAGTGCATCTGGTGGTATTAAATCCGATACATCGAATGATTTATTAATGCGATTAGCTAGAACAGCTCCTTACTATAAACGAAATCGTCCTCATGTGTGTTCATTTTGGGTGAAAGGAGAATGTAGAAGAGGTGAAGAATGTCCATATAGGTATAAAATATACGTTTATAGCATTAATAATATCTGTAATGCAATGTAATGTATTTATAGACATGAAAGACCCACTGATCCCGATGATCCACTTGCTGATCAGAACATAAAAGATCGTTATTATGGCGTAAATGATCCAGTTGCAGATAAGTTATTAAAAAGAGCTGCTGCTATGCCAGCGTTACCAGCTCCTGAAGATCAAACTATCACTACACTTTATATTGGTAATTTGGGAACTCTGACAGAAAGTGATTTAAGGTATATAATTTTACAAAATGTTTAAATTTATTTTAAAATAAAAATTTTTTTAGGGATCATTTTTATCAATACGGTGAAATTCGTTCAATAACTTTAGTTCCTCGTCAACAGTGTGCATTTGTTCAATATACAACCCGAGCAGCAGCTGAATTAGCTGCTGAGAAAACATTCAATAAATTAATTCTTGGTGGTCGTCGTTTAACGATTAAGTGGGGTCGTTCTCAAGGACGACAAGGACCCAGTATTGGACATCAGCAAATGGATCCACTAGAACCAGTACCTGGTTTACCAGGTGCTCTGCCTGTTCCATCTGGAGAACTGGCGCATAATTTTTTCAATTTGGAACCAGGACACATACCTTTGCCAAATGTACCTCCGCCACCTCCGTTAATGGTACCACCAATGTTTGGACCTCCTCCTATGCCTCAATTCTTTTTCAATCCTCCATTGCAAGGTGGGGCCCCCTATGTACCGTCAGCCGATTTGGCTGCTCAGGGAAGTAGTACTGCTACTAGTACTGCTGTTGCTGCTCCAAAATCTGTTGTGCATTATCCAAGTCAAGATCCTGCGCGACTTGGCGCTACTCAATTAAATGCAGATCGGCAGGAATGATAAATACTGTAAATAAATTTAAAAAAAGTAAAAAATAACAAGTTTTTCTATGATTATGACATATTTTTATTTGTAATTTACAAGGTTATTATAAATGAAAATAACCTTGATTATATTTAATTTATAAAATTCAATATGATTAGTAATAAAATCACTTGGATGTTGGTTATAATATGATAAAGAGTTGATAATTTTACATTATACAATTATATTATTTTAACTGTATTGTAAACAAAAATAAAATAATCTAAACAAATAAAAGTTTTAATTTATCACTGAGTTGAATGAAATAGTGTTAAAGTTGTGTTTATCAAATTTTTAATTCTTTATTGAGTCTTCCTTGATATAGGATAATTTTTTCGATAATATATGTTCATTGATTTCTCTACTCAAGAATTGTGCGTAATTCAAAGCATATTTTCATGTTAGTTTTAATACATAAATTCTAATTGTTTTAAAATCAGCACAGGTGTGAATGTGTACATACTCGAATAACAGATAACACTTAATTGTGAACTTAAATAAACATATTTTACGCATCAAACAGCAGTGAACAACCTTCAACTTCAAGAAAAAACAATAAAATCGGTCTTCAACAGTTAGCATCATTTAGTTTGCTGAAATATACTATCTCCGGCACTTAAAAGCGGAATGAAAGCTATTAAAATGAAGTTATTATTTTTTATTATTCTAATTGGTCAGGTATTTGCCGAAGATGTAATATTAATTATACATCCCAAAAGATTTCCGAAATTTGTCACAGGAGATAAATTTTTTAGTGTTGCATTAGATACAACTATTATTGCGGAACATTTCCTAAAATTTAATATGACGTATGCATATTATTTTCAAAGTTTATTTAAAATAATAAACTAATTTTTTTATTAGAAATCAAAAACTAATTAATATGGTAAAACAGTTAAGACCTGGTTATTTACGAATTGGTGGAAATATGGCAGATCGTTTAATTTTTGTTGAAAATTCCACAAATGATGAACAGATAAGTATAGAATCAACTTTTGACAATGAAATTTACGCTTATGATGAACTAAATAATCGATTTCAAAATTATCCAAATTTTACAATGTCAGGACAAGAATGGATAGAACTTAACAATTTTGCGAAATCTGTTGGAACAAAAATTTTATTTGATATTAACTGTTTAATTCGTAATTCAGATGGTAGTTGGAATTCTGAAAATGCTGAAGAATTAATAGCATTTTCAGACAATCATGAGTTTGATATTGACTGGCAACTAGGAAATGGTATTTTTCAATATAAATATATTATAAATATATTTTAATTTGTTTAATTACAGAACCTAACGCATTTAAACATGTTTTTAACTATGAAGTGAATGCAACACAATTAGCAAAAGATTTTTTAAAACTAAGAGCAATTTTAAATAAATTCCCTCGTTATAAAAATGCATTATTAGTAGGACCGGATATAACACGGCCAAATCCTTTTCATAAAGAAAGTGAAAAATATTTAATAAAATTTCTTAATGGAATTGAAGTTAATTCAATTTTAGATGCTGTTACATTTCATCAGTAATATATTTAAAAAGATTAATTTTAATTGAGTTTTGATATATTATTCTATTATAGATATTATTTAAATGGAAGAATTGCAACAATAGATGATTTTTTAAATCCTGATACTTTTGATTTGTTTAAAGATGAAGTAAAAATTATGAATAAGCTTGTTAATAATTCTAAATTAAAATATAAACCAATTTGGTTAAGTAAGTGCCTAATTAAATAATTTATATATTTATTATTCATATTACTTTTAGCTGAAACAAGTTCAGCTTATGGTGGCGGAGCTAAAGGATTATCAAATACATTTGTTGGATCATTTTTATGGCTTGATAAATTAGGTTTAGCTGCAAAAAATGGAATTAAAACAATAGTTAGACAATCAGTATTTCAAAATTATTATGCATTGATTAATAACAATTACGATCCAACACCGGTACATTGAATTATAATAATATTTCAAGCAAAATAATTAATTAATATTTTTAGGATTGGTGGTTAAGTATTTTATTTAATAAATTAGTTGGACCAGAAGTTCTTGAATGTTACACAGCAGGTCCTAATTCTGTTCGTTTATATTGCCAATGTTCAAAGATATCACTTTCAGATAAACCAACTGTTATAGGTATATATGTACATATTTGTATATGAAAAATTTATATATATTTTCGATTTATATTTAATTTAATTTTCATTTAGTTTATGGAATTAATATATCAAATAGCACCGTTTATTTAAAAATTGAAGGAGTAGAATGGAACCAATATAACTCTTTTCATGCATATATTTTAACATCTGTCCATTCGCAATTAACATCTTCGTAAGTTAATATAAAATAAATTTATAAATATAACAATGTATTTTTTTGAATTAATTTTATTTTAGAAACGTTTTGATTAATGGTCGCTTATATAATTTATCATCAAATGGAATATTGCCGGAAATTTCACCAAAAACTGTAAATATTATGAGTCCTATAGTAATGCCTGCATATTCATTAGCATTTTGGGTTTTACCTAGCGATGCTTTTAAATATTGTTTAACACCTTTTGTAACTACTTGGTAATTATTGCCATTAATGCTTAATAAAAAATATGTATATGATTAAAATTTAATGAATAAAATGTTTTAATTAAAATTATATGGATAAATATTCAAGAAATCTAAAATACTGAATAAAAGAAGAAGAAGAAAAAAATACTTGTAAAGATATAAAGATAAATAAGTTTGAGTTGTAGGATTGAGACTTGTACGTCGCAATAAAATTTGTAAAGAATGTATTGATAGAAGCAGTTTTCTCCTTTTCTGTAGCGCAGTGTAATTATGAACTTGATTTTTCTGCGCGTTCATCGGACCGATATAATTGTCTACTTTGAGGAAAAGTGTTGAATACGCTATTTGAGATTGATTTCGCGGTCGCTATGGAAGTCGACTAAACTGAAAAGCTACTTGAATTCTGCTTGCACTTGTATTCGTGCTTGAGAGCTTGGCTAACAACTAAACTACAAGTAGATGACGCGATTTTTCACCATACCAACACCATCAAATATATATTCAAACATTATTAATACATTTTCATATATTATTTTAAAAATTCTAGGAATTTTTTATTTATTTTATAACTAAGATACATTAGGAAAAAAGTTTTTATACATAAAATTATATATTTATTTTCAAGTATATGTATTTTCCAAATAGAATTTCACATATTTCTTATAATTAATATCTACTCTTCTTTAAAGTAACAATAATAAATAAATAATATTTCTAAAATATGAAAAATAATACTCCTATTAAACATTTTGAAGATATAAAAATAATTATTAATTGACAGTGTTATTATAGCTTTGTAAGAGTAAAATTTTAGATACTGATACATACAACGATGTATGCAAGTCAAGCCCTCCCTCAAAAAGTAACGGGGGAGTCGATGAAAAGCTTAAGTGGCGTTGTGGTAATGCGCGCGGTATACACATCCGATTTGGAAGGATGAAAAGAGATGCTTAAGAAGAATAAGTGAAGTTTGTTCTCAGCAGTTAAACGTGAGGAGCGATTCGAATGAAAACAAGTTTTTAAATATTAAAATATTAATTATATTACTAGATATGTGGAGAGTTTATAAAACCATAAAAGATAGATTAGAATAGAATAATATATTTCTTGTGTTAAAAAAAAGTTCATTGGATTATATAACTTTAAAAACTAGGTAATTTATCAAAATGAAATTTATATTAGTTTAATCGTTATTATTGTTAGATTTAATTGCAACATATTTAATTGTAGAACATGTTATTTCATGTATTATAAATAGTATTTCTATATTTTAAGGACAAAAATTTTGTAATGGAAAAAAATTTAATCGGAATTGAATTAATTTTAATATTTCTTCAGTATGTATACTCGGATCATCAGTAAGTCGTTTTAATAATCATAACTTTAATATTATGAATCTAAATTTTAATCATTTCATTAGAACTAGTTTAACATTTGCGGATTTATTGCCCGAAGATCCAAAACTTTACGATAAAATGCGTCCTCCGAAAAAAGATGGCGGGCCAACAATAGTACATTTTCATGTAACTGTTATGGGTTTAGATTCAATCGACGAAAACTCAATGGTATTTTTATGTATAGATTAAAAACAAAACAAAATATGACTTACTAAATTTTATTTGTAGACTTATGCGGCTGATATATTTTTTGCACAAACTTGGAAAGATTATAGATTACGGCTACCAGAAAATATGACCTCGGAATATCGGTATTTTTAATTATTGCTAAATATTTTTCCTATAATTTAATTATTATTTACTTATAGATTATTGGAAGTTGATTGGTTAAAAAGCATGTGGCGTCCTGATTCGTTTTTCAAAAATGCAAAATCTGTTACATTTCAAACAATGACTATTCCAAACCATTATATGTGGTTATATAAAGATAAAACCATTTTATATATGGTGAAGTATGTAAATTAGAATAATAACTTTATTTATTTTTATCACATATTTATAATTAAATTAAAATATGTTAATTTTATTTAGATTAACATTGACTTTATCTTGCGCAATGAATTTTTTAATTTATCCGCATGATACGCAAGAATGTAAACTGCAAATGGAAAGTTGTAAGTTAAATAATATAGCATAAATTTATGAGGAATAAATATTCTTCTTATTAAAATTTAGTGTCCCATACTACGGATGATATGATATTCCAGTGGGACCCCGATGTACCCCTTGTTGTTGACGAAAACATAGAATTGCCCCAACTTGCGCTTGTTAAAAATTATACTGCAGATTGTACCCAAGTTTATTCAACTGGTCAGTATATTATATTTCTTAAAACGTAAAAATGTATTATATTTAGAAGAAAACAAGGCATTACAAATGATTTAAGTGCCTTTTTCACTCAGTATAATATGCTTTAAGTGGGTCCTTTAAGGATATTATGCATGTTAATAAGATAGTATGGCAGTGGTTGAAGATTTTTAAGTACTACTTGTAAAATATTTCAAGTGAAAAATTATTATGAATATGCTTTATCCTGGAACTTTTTANAGTGGGTATCATTTTGGATAAAACCTGAAGCTGCACCAGCAAGAGTAACATTAGGAGTAACTTCTTTGCTTACTTTATCAACACAACATGCCAAATCACAAGCATCATTACCACCAGTTTCTTATTTAAAAGCAGTTGATGGATTTATGTCTGTTTGTACTATGTAAAACTACAAAAACTGATTATAATTGTCATTTTATTAAATATAAATTATTTATTTCAGTTTTGTATTCATGGCTTTAATGGAATATTGTTTAGTTAATATAGTACTTGGAGATTCTGATATTCCAAAACCACCAGAACCAAAAAAAGATAAAGTTTATGAAATAACAAAGGTTTAATATGTAATTATACTTACTTTATGTAATATTTAAAGACAATATTTTATATTTTACAGCAGGATAGTACTCGTATTATGCCTCAACAATCAAAACAGAATCAACCTAGTGCACCAAGTCTCCACGTAAGTGTAAAAATTTTAAAAAATTTCACGTAATCTGTTTTAATTCAAATTTTAGCCAGAAAATGTTCTTCTTTTACCAACTCCACCAAGGCAAACTCCTCAAATAAATTCTGTTCTACATGTAAGTTTAATAAATAAAACTTTGTATGATTATTAATTAAAAATTTTAACAGCAAGAAAATTCACTTCATGTGGGAACACAACCAAAAACAACTCCTCCAATAAGTCCAGCACAAAAAGCACGAAACAGAGCTATTAATATTGATAGATTTTCTCGCGTATTTTTTCCCGCATTATTTACGCTTTTAAATGCAGGATATTGGATTATGTTTGCTGAATATATATAAATCTTACATATTGATACAGATTTTTAAAAGATACATAATAATAACTGCTTTAGTAGTTAGAATAAAAATTCTTAAATAGTTTTATAAGTAGTTACTGAATTGAATATATGTGACGAAGACATTATAGTGGTTGAAAATAGCTTGATTTAAGATCTAAAAAAACAGGAATTGAATATTTAAAGGTGTTTTACATGAAATTAAATGTTATAATATTTAAAAAAAATCGCTCTTGTTGTACCTGTAACACAGTAGGTTTTAATTGACGTTATATATTTTTGTGTATATAATTAATCAATAGATAGTATTTATACACCCGTTCCTTAAATTACGCGGTAAGTCATTAACGCAATCAGAAAATATATTTTCTTTGAAGTTTAAAAGTAACGCGAAGAGAAAATCTAAAACATTATTTTTTTCATGCGCTTAAACAAATACTTCGCGTAAATTGAGAGACGAGTGTTTATGCATATTTTATTCTTCAAGTTAAGTATAAATTATAATAATTCATGCGTAAGATATAATTATAATTTAAACTAAACTTTTTCTGAGGAAAATTATTATTATTAAACAGTTTAAACTAAATAGAAAATAGACTACTTACATATTATGAAATATTGCACAACGAATTTAACTTTGTTGATATTGTAAAACTTAAATGTTTTTAATTGTTATAAATGTACATAATTATATTTATTGGTGAAAATAAAAATTTTAGAAATTGACTTACCCATAAATATTATTTCACGTTAAAAAATTGATTTTTAATTAAATGAAAAAATAAATTAGGAATGTAAATGGTAAAAGGATGATAAATATGATACGATTTTTGTATCAATAATGGATGATGAGTGAATGATGAAATAAAATGTCGAATCATGCATTAAAAACAAATTTATACTTTGACTGTATTTAAAACATGTATAAGTATTGAAATGTATATAAATAACTATGATACATAAATGATTTAATTCATAATGAACAACAATTAATTCAATTTTTTTACTGATTTTTTTTTATGTGTACGTAAAACGTATAATGAAATAAATAAGTAAAAAATAAATAAAAAGTACATATGTTTATAATAATAATAATAAATATGTAGTTTATGATATTATCACGGCGAAAGAACGAACGGCAATCGAGTAATACCTAGGTATAATAATTATAATTTGCATCAATTCATACAATTATTAATTATTTTGACATAAAACAATTAGTTGTTTTGGGTATTAGTATTTTTTCTGGATAATGAAAAAATATTCCAAACATTTATAGGTAGGTACATGAAAAAGCTTCGGTTAAAAGTTGAGTTAAGCATGGATAATAATACGAAAATATTTGGATTTCTAATACACATCGATAAAACAAATTTGGTTGTATCCATTTATGTGATCTTGCAATACATTTCTGCAAGTTATACATCTGATACAGTTTTACTACAAAATATTTCATCATTTATTTAACATTTACAATACATATTTATTTATTTCATTTAGAAAATTAATTGTTCTTTAATTTTATTTCAGCAAAAATATGTGTTTGCTTTGAGTATAACAAAGTAAATATGTAATACAGATTAAATATATAACTGTATATGTTAAATAAACGAATTTTTAGGTAATATTCAAACGGTGAACATGAAACCAATGACATATCATACCATTTAATAGAAGCAACACAATTATACATGAATAATCTTTTATCATTATCATCATCATCATCATCATCATCATTTTTATGATCATCAGTACCTATCTATTATAAATTCGTTTGGTTAATTAAATTTCTTAAAAATCTTACGAACTGGATTATTTACAATATTTTTCATTCAAAGATATTTTTACTAATATTCAAGTACACTATTTATTTATTTATTATATTAGCAATATAAAATCATCATTCATATTTCATTTTTTTTTTGTTTGTTTTCGTACAATTTTTTTAGTGTTTTTATTTTTTAGAATTTTAAAAATGAAAAATTTAATTTTGTTTAATAAGATCAAGGCGTTAAAAATAATGTTTAAACAATGTACTTGAGCATGTTTATAGTAATTATTCTTTGCTCTGTTCAATTCATTCTGGATTCAGTACAGCTTAGACTTACTCTAGTTAGATATTATCATTTTTGCAACATAAATGCAACATACAATACAATTATTGGACTGTGTTATTGTATAGCTATTACAAACACCCTGATTATAATTCATTTAGATCATACAGAAATTATAAATTATAGAAAAATAATTAATTAATGAATTTAAATAGCAAAATAATGTAAAAAATTTATTAAAAAAATTCAGAAACTCTCACTTGTAGTTTTATTATGTTTAATAATAATAATATATTAATAGACCTGTTCAACAATTTTTTTTATTTTAAAAAGAGAGATCATTATTGATAAAAAGGTCTATTTTTGTGCATTTTCATTCTTACTTTTAAACTCTCAAGCATATTTGCTAATAGCATCGTCATCGTTGTCCTAATCTGCACAACATTTTTGCGGGGCATTTTTTCTGTAAATATGTATGTATGTACTGTTGTATATAGTTTTTATAGATTAGGCGACAGTCTCAGAATACAGTACAGTACATGACAGCACATAAAATAAGATTATTCTCACACTGTACAGTAACAGATCATCACATTTATAATATTTATACTTATATAGAATATTCATAAATAATATTATACATTTTTGGCATCTTTGAAATACATACACAAATAGACTTTGATAATTGGTATAAAATGTCTTTCATATTTCAAAATTATCATAAAAGCTTTTTCTTTTTTTGGTACATCACATGTATTTAATTGAAAATAGTTTTTTTATTATCTTAAATAACTATCGTCATCAATAGTCTGTAGTATCTAAAAAAAAGTTCATAGTTCATGTTTTATTATATTAGATATATTTATATATATTTTTTAGTCAGTCACTAGCAATCAGTATCATGCCATTGAAACCACCAATGTTCTCGACATGTTTTTCCGCTGATTTCTCGTTTCTTTCTTCGTTTCTTTGATTGTTCTGCTTGTTTTTTCACAAAGCGAATGTTAAAGGGATCTTCAGCTAGTTCAGGATACTGTTGAACATTATGGACGTAATCTCCATCATAATTAGTTGCGTAGCCTAATTTTAATATTTCATCTATTTCTACAGTTGACCATTCAACACTTCCAGAGAAACCATTTCTTAGTGCTTCTTTTTCTCGATGCCATGCTTTCCGAACTGCAGATAATTTAGCGTGGTGTAATAATCTTTGTTTTTCTTTTTCAGCTGTTGTACCGTATCGTAAATTAACTATAGCACTCATACCGTGAATTTTTACATCGAAATAATTGTTTCCGCTACCATTTTCTTTCGCGATTTCATGGAATGTTGTATTAACTTGACCTTGAAGTCGTTTTAATTGTGCCTTATCTTCAGCTGCACGCCAAGTTTCTTCTTTGATGAAGTAAAAAGCGTCTTGCTGTGCACTGTGTACTACAAAAGTAAACGGAAGTAAATACGACCGATTAAATACAGATGTGTAGACATCGCGGTAGATAGCATTCGCAGCAGGAACACTTGACACAATCGCTTGTCCTTCTGAAGATCTAGAAACTAAAATGCCTTTACCAAATGGTGGATCACTTGCAGCACCAATTTTCTTTGGCACTAAATCCATAACATTTGTTTTTAGTGCAGATCTTGGCGGTGCACTTAAGCTGCTAGCATCTGCCATTCTTCTTGAGTTCAAATGTGCTAGGAATCCAGATTGAATACTCATTGCAGGCGTTTGCATTGTTAGTTGGCTACTAAGTGTTTCTCCTGACGGTTTCCAGAAAGTGGCTGGATGGGATAATGTTGGAGGCATTGTGCCACCTGGAAGCTCGTCCGGATAAAGTTGTGGAGCTAGTGATTTTAAGTTGTAACCCATTCGGGATAACCAACTTAAATGATCATATGGACGATCCTTGTTATGACGCACATTTATAGGATCATTTCCATTGAATCTGTATAAATGTAAATGGGTAGGAGTTGCAACACGTTCTAGTACGTTTTCCCATAATGGTGACATCCATTGTCCTATTAATGGGTCATACACTTTTCCATTGGACATGTGGACTAAAGATGTTACCTGATAAAAATAATTAATAAATATTATTGAAATTAACTATTAAAATATATTATTTACTTGATCTAATAGTCCTCCACAAAAATCTACAGGTAAATATAAATAGGGATTCGAATCGTAAACTATATGACCATAAGGACTTCTCATAATTTCTCTAATTCCTTCACCGTACTGATTGAACACCATGATTGGTGTGCCACATTGATCAGTTGCAACATAATATTTATGACGATAAACCTACAAAAGAATAACCTTCAGTATTGAAATAAAAAATATATCTGGAATGAAAAAGATACCTGTGCAAATATTAAATGTCCTCTATCATCATAAATAAGAGTCATAAGTTTTCCATCTCTTGGCGAATAAATCTGACTAACTTCTCTTTGGCGTTCTTGATTTGTGTAGAAGAATTGAGTAACATTTCCGTAATTATCTTTTCTAGTTGTAAGTCTATCCATGTGATCGTAATAATATCGTACATCAAACCTTCCACGTTTTGTTGCACGTACTAATAATCCTTTAGCATTGTAATGGAATCTTTCTTCTCTTGCATTTTGTACAACTAATCCTCTGCTATCATATTTATATAAGCCTTCACCAAATTTAACAATACGGTCCATAGGATTATATTCCATAGGAATTGTATTTCCCCTAAAATTCATTGTTCATTATAATATATTGAATTCAGTGAAATGTTTGAAATATTTACCTGTAGGTCAAAGAAAGCATATTGCCATTATCATCATATCTGAAACCCCATGGTTCTTGTGCTTCTACTCCAGATAATTGTCCATCACAATCCCAAGTATAATTTTTAATATTTGTATACGTGTTGACCCCAACGTTCTTTGTATAAGTTCTAGTTTGTGATATTCTCCTACATATTAAATAAACAATAAATATTTAGAAAAAATTATACAAATATAAATATAATTACCCATGAGAATCATGACTGAACTCCATTCTAAATACTTCCATCCTATGAATCGTAACTGCAATTTGCGTTTCCAAAAATCTCCCATCTGTTGTTCGTGAAAAAATGGCTGTACCATCGAATACCATTGTTTCATTCATTTTTGGTTTTGATACTTTGAATGGTCCAATTTGTTCTAAAGCACCAGTCTTCATTTCATAGGCTAAATTATGTTGTGGAAGATTCTGTCCACCGATTCTTCCTTGTACTGAAGTCAATCTATAGTTATTATCATAATCATAAGTAAATTTGGCGTTACTTAATCCAGTTTTGGCACCAAAATCAAGGCGTTCTTCGAATAATAATCCACCAGAATATTGATAATCCCATCTATATTCAAGCTCTCGTTCTGTATGAAGAACTTGACTTGGTAATCCCGTATTTGGTGTATAAATAAATTGTGATTTTCCATCTCCGTGTAGGAGTTCACTTAATTGTCCTCCAGGTAAGTATCTATATACCACACGAGCACCATCTCCAGGAAATACTGTTTGTAATAGAACTCCATTATGCGAGAAATGTTGTAGGTAGGCTCGACTACTTCCTGGTGGTGTATATGTAGCACGTAAAAAGCCAATAGAAGGTTGAAGACTAAAGGAGTGCTTTGTGCCACTAGGTAAAGTAACATGTCGTAATCCGCCATCTTCATCGTAATTTAATAAAAAGTTTCTTTGACTTGCCAATGAAATCTTTGAAACCATATTTAATTCATTATATGTAAATATGGTAGAACCATCTTGGGCACTTGTTATTTCTGATAATAATCCATGTCTGTCATAGCTATATTTAAGTTCAGCTGAACCCCATTTCCATCCATCCATTCGATTAAAACGATCATACGAAATATTTAATGGTTCTGCATCATTAGCAGGAATGAAAGATTTAGGTAATCCCGCTGGATCAAATGTTACTGTTAATAATGGTTGACGATCATGATCATAGAACGTTTCTTTGCTTGTAAACTGATCATATTCAATTCCTAAGATACGTGAATCATTCACAAAGATTTCTCTATTCAATGTTTGTTGAGGATTTTTAACATCTCCAACAAGACTAAAAGTAGTATACATATGATTTTGAAGTCCTTCTCCAAAGACAGTTAATTGTTGGGACCAAACTGGGAGCATTTCGGCTTCAACTGGTAATGCAGCTTCAAGAAGTGGATGACGGGCTACTGCTGCAGCTTCAAGTTTTCCACCCCATGCAGAGTTTACACATATAGAAGAATTGGTAAAACTGATGGCTTCTGTTACTTTTGCACCTAAAAGAGAATAAATGTTTTGTTATTACGAATATTGGTATACTCAAAGATATATTACCATCAGTTAATAAAAGTCGTTTGTCTGTTTGACCAAGAATACTTATTTTAGCGGGTGGCTTAATAACTTGTACTTGAAGACCTTCAGTATCAGTTAAACTGCTTCCAAGTCTTAATGTTTCACCACTTGGTAATATAACACCAGTAGCTCGTCCCAACCAATCATACTGATAAATAAATGTTTCTCCGCCCTGAAAAATTAAACAAATAAAAAAAAA
>CM008238.1:4229311-4242531 GCA_002278615.1 Pogonus chalceus | reverse complement strand
ATGGTCAGTACGTTGTAGCTAGCCGTAGATAATAAAACTATTGTTCTGTCTAGTACCTTATTCTTTCCTTTTATCAATCAACAATCATCTAAATATTTAACACAAATAAATGCTAAAAATCAACGTATTGCAAATATTGAAAACTGGTCTCAAGTAAGCTCAAATTAAAATCCAGCCGCCTTAACATCTCGCATAATCTTATTGGATCTATTAAAAAATAAATTATTATGTTGGTGTGAACCTCAATTTAGAGAATACAGCTTTTATATTAAATCTAATCAACGTAAAAGTATTCCAGGAGAAAGAAAACTTATTAACTCATTTGTTTCGCAGGAAACTATTATTATTTATGATCGCTATTCAGATCTCAATAAATGAATCAAAGCAATAAAGTACTGTCGTACATCGGCAAAAAATTATAAAAAAACAAAATATCTGCTTATCACTTATTTATTAGTCAATAAAAAGAATGAAACGCTAGCATCTGTTAATAAAACCAGCAAAAAAAACATCAAACTCATTCAAACATTTCAGAACATGTTATACGTTCGCGGCAAGACGAGTCATGCTCAAAGCCATATATTTAGATAATTCTACTAATTTCGCTGGCGCTAATAATGAATTAAAGAAAATTAATAAAACCATAATCTCTACCTAAATATAATTGTTGAGAAAATATCACGCATAGGGAAACCGATAGAATAGCATTTCATTCCTCTGCGCCCGTTCTATTTTGGCAGGTTAAGTAAATCTATAAAAGGAATTAGAGATTTTAATTATAAAAAGTGCAAAACGAATTCTAACTTTTAAAGTCTTTACTTTTCTGAATTAGACTGAAGCAGTTTTAAATTCACGCCCATTGTCTCCTTGAGTTCAGATCCAAATGATCTCACTCATTTCTCTCCTGCCCATTTATTAATTGGTTACAGCGCAAGGTGTGTGATTGATAATGATTACACATGTTCCAAGGAGCATCGTTTATCTGTGTAGAAAAAAAAAAAAACACAACAGATGGTACAGTATTTTGGGAATTGCAAGAAACAAGAATATATTTCTTCACTACAAAATAAATAAAAGTAGAAATTCTCAAATTGTGACCAAATGGCCGTGGAAAAATTAGAAATTGGGCGTGATATAAATGAGCCCGTATGTAGGTGGAATTGGGACGCATCACAAAATTGTGACTAGGAAAAGACAACAAATTTAGAGTAGTTAGTGTAAAAACTAGGTATAGTGAGCAAAAACGCACACTGATTGAAATTTATTAATAACCAGGAGACAAAAATGTATAAAAGACAATTAAAGGAAATGGGTTTGTCCTTTACTCCATCCTTACCAAGAAAAAAAAAAGATATTTTACAATTAGTATTTGATACCAAAAAAATTTTCAAAAACCACACTGATTTGCAAATTAGCTTAATCAAGGTTATTTTAAACAATTTAAAAAACCCGTAACCATATCATTAAAAATAGTTGATTGCCTCACTATTTAAATTCCATTTCAAATAAAATTCGCAGTGGAAATTTAATCTTAGATAATAGAAATACTAGATTTTTTTGAAAAACTAACTAACAATAACAAAATTGAAAAATTTCTCGCAGATCCAAAAATTTTTGTACTTGTTAAAGATCCTACTTTAATTTTCCAAAAATAAGTAGTAGTATTTATTTATAAACCATTTTAATTGTAAAAAATTTATTATATTTATGGTGAATTTTAAACGAACAACGGCGCTAAAGGCGCATACAATCGCAAATAAATATACAACTGTTTCATTCACTGAAGAGGGTTCGTAAGTAAACCACGGGCTTGCTTCACAACTTGTGTAATCTCTTGCGATAAGCTTCAGGCTTGGTGTTACGCAGCGATTCTACCTGTTCTTGGGTTTTTCCAAAGACATTGATTCTGTTAGCAACTAGTTTGGTTTTTTCAAAGCTATTGCGAATTGAAACAAATAAATTGGTTCTTTTCAAAACAAATAAGTTGGTTTATATTTTACCGGAAAGTTTATTTTTAACAGGAAAGCTTTGATCGCCTTTGACTTCTCCCCGAGGAGCAACAAAGATTCCGAAAGAACGTGTCCACTACGCACCAGCTGCTGAGAGATTATGAATTATGTAACAGAAGGCTTTAATACTCGCAAAGCTACTGATGACATATACCTAGATGTCTCAAAAGAATTCGACAAGGTCTGGCATGAATGCAACTTGTACAAGTTGATGAAGTTTAAATAGCCTCATCAACTTGTCAAGCTTTCAGAAGAGCGATTTGTATCAGCTGGGGTGCCGCAAGGATCATTGCTTTCACACCTTCTGTTTAATATTTATGTTTTCAATATACCTGCTGCAGGTTCCTGTATCTTAGCTTACTATGCAGATGATAAAGCTATTCTTGTTGGAGTCGCGCACTTATGTTTTTACGGTGGATGAGATTTTTTAACTCAACAAAAAACACCTCGTTTTTACTTCATGTATTAAACTCAAATATAACTAACAAATACAGGAATATATCAAGAACAAAAAAAATGATGAATATACAAATATAATAAACAAAGAATTGCTGATAAACACTTGACAACACACACAACGTAAACAAAAGAATGCGGGTGCGCTGGCCACGCACAACGCACAGGCATACCACTGTGCTAACAATTCTTTACAGGTCAATACGCACAGAAGTCGTCACCAACAATCTTCATATTGCAGCAAATGCCCTTTAAAACTGGTTCAGCCGCTGGTGAATCACCATCAACTCAGAAAAGAGTTCAACTGTATTGTTCAGCCGCCGCCTACTAAAACCAGACGGTCAAGTCAAGATGTTTGGACAGCGTGTACTATTGACAGATAGTATTAAGTATCATGGAGTAGAAGATTGTGCTTTACAGCGTACATCCAAAACATTGCACGAAAAGCCGAAACTTCTATCGGTGCCTCGTTTTGTTTGACAGCTGCTGCATATGTCATTCCCGATGTGTTGTGTATTTTGTTCTGTGAATTTAAAGTATTATGTTCCGTATTTGTGTGTTTGATTTTTGGGTAGTTTTCACATCCCTTGTAATTTGCTGTGTGTTTTCCCGCGCAGTTTGCACATTTGGGTTTGTGTGTCTGTCTTGTTTTGATGCATTCGTGTGTGGTGTGTGATTCTCCGCATTTCACGCATCTCCAGTCGGCTCTACAGCATTTAGCTGCATATCCGAATTTTTGGCAGCGATGGCACTGTGTTATTACGGGGTTGCGATGTTTCGGTTCTACTTTAATTACCAGTTGAAAAAGAGGTTTTAATTGGCATAATTCAATACCTTTTAACGTGCGATCAAGAAGAACTAATATGAGAGGGATTGGTCTATTTTTTGATTTCATTCTAATTACTTTTTGAACCGAAAAGTTTTAATTTACTAACTCTTGTAAAATTTCGCTTTCGTCAATTGTGTCTAGTAGTCCTCTGAGGACTACTTTTAAGCTTTTTTCGAATTTTAGCTCATAAGTGTGAAATGCTGTAATGTGTTCATCTAGTTAGTGTATCATATGTCTGTAGTCATCTTCAGTTTCCGGTTGGAATTTGATATCTTCGTTCCGGTTTTGTATTTTGGTCATTTTTATGCTTTTGTTATTCAGTTGCTTGTATATGTCTGAGTATAAGGTTTTGTCGTGTAGAATAATAGGTGGAGGGGCCCTCTTTTGCTTTGTTTCTGTTTCTGTAGTTTTTGCGTCTGTTGTAGTGTTTTTATTTTTTGACGTTTGTGCAGTGTTGTCTGTTTAATTTAATATGTCGTATAAGTATTTTGTTCGTATACTTGACGTTAGTGTTGCTGCAGCCTGTGGTTTTGCTGCTTTATGTTTTTTAACAGGTGTAAAGCCGTCATCACTTTTTGTGTTATCCGTGTTGTGAGTCTTTGTGTACTGCTTATAAAGCTTTTTATACTTTTCTTTTTCTGACATTTCTGACTGAAGTTCAGATAATATTTTTTGTTTTTCTTTTTCAAATTTATCTTCCATTTTTTTCTTAGGATATCACAAATTTTTTTACCAGTTACATCTTTTGGTTTTTTGTTCCATTCTTTCATTTCTTTTATAAGATATTGTTCTTTATCTATTTCTGGTGTTAAATTTGCCATTGCTTCTCCCACTTCCATGCGCGCGCAACACTTCTAATTAACTTCGCACATTTACCACAACACGCTGACGGTACTATTGCGTTGGCGCTCTCGTGTATACGGCTACGGCTCGCACTGTATTGTCCCCACTTCTCACAGCTCGCACTGAAACTAAAGTACACCTCCCGTTACAATGCGCGCGCTGCTCTTATATGATTTCATTACTCAGTGCACTACTGGCGGTATTGCTTCTTTCGCTGCTCGAACGCGACTCTGTGTCTATGGATTTACTGTAATTTTATTGACAACTGTACGTGTTCGTTTGCTATTGTAGCAATGTAAACAAGTCTTATACCGGGGCTGCCAAGCAACGGCGTATAAGATAACTACACGCATACCCAACGAATCGCACTGCCTACTGCTTTGCGCCCGCAACTCAAACTCGAACGACGCTGCAGCGATCGCGGCACTCACTTGCATACGGCAATTGCCCGCACTGATCAAACACCATTACTCGTACACAACAATCGCACTGCACTACACTATACTACTGACAGTTTTGCTCCGTTCGCGGTTCGAACGCGACCACTGATCACACTAATAGCAGATGGCGCACTCTTAGTTAAAAAGTTGGTCATAAAAACAACAGCGCTAACTGGAGTTTTGGCCCCTAACTAATTAAATTTTTTCTCGGCGCTACAATGCCACCTTCGATTATTTTGCATGATTTAAGATATTAAACATTTTATATAATCTTCAATCTCTCTGTTGTATTTCTTATAAATTTATATTTGTAATATAACGTAAATAATTGAAGATTATACAAAACGTGTACAAAATATTGATTTAATATTTAATTAAATAAAAGAAAAAGAAGGATTTGTATCTTACATATAAAATTTATTGTTATATCTTTTTAAAATATTTAAAATACAATTAATTAAATATTAAAATATTTACAAAAAATTGATAAATAAAGAAATAGTATATTCAAAATATAAATTTGTATATAATATAGAATATCAAAGTCGAAAACAAATATTATATAATAATATTTAAAAATTTGTGATACTTGGTGAAAATTTAGATAAATGTAAAATAAACTGAGCGTATTTCGCCCGAAATATCTCTCCATTCCGGCTAATACAATCTCACAGAAGAGGCCGTGATTCTAGATAATTGCAAAATAACTGGTCTAATTTAGCGCCGTGATATCGTTCTACTCCGGCTAATACAGTCTCAGAGTGGATGTCATGACTCTAAATTTACAACAGAGATTTAACTTTTGATTCAGCGCGAAGCTTAACTGATTCCTGTGTGAAGCTCTTGCAATTACAACCAAAGTTACATTGTATTCTCATCCGATATACCGGATTGATATCCTGGACTGTATATCTAGATGGCTCTAGACTAGTTGTCGGCTCGACTGGTATTCGAGCTGACCTTAAATATATTTATTATAAATACACATAAATTACAAATAAATAATTGTTTAATATAAATATTTTATATTTTAACTTACATTTTCTGTTGGTTAACAATAATTTTGCACCGTAGAATAGATTAAGAATTTACTAATGTTTTAATTTTGAAAGCCGAAAGTAAATAAATAGTGTTGAGTGTGGGATTTATGGTTTTCTTTTATAATTTAATTTTCTAAATTTTTTCATCGCCGAATTTTCAACGTAATCCTTATCTGATCTAACTCTTAAATCTACACCAGCAAGTTTTTTATTAATTGACTCTACCCATTTGAAAATTAAGAAATTTACTACAAATTTTACAAAAATGTTAGATAAGTTATGGATGCGACAGTTTAAAAATGACAAATCTAAATACTCGTTTATAAAATTAACTATTAACTCCCGTACCCCCCGCCTATTGAAAATGTCAGGAATAAGGTTCCAAACAACATTGCACACCTTCCTAAACGCATTGCTGATTTCCCTACTTGGTCTTGTTAATGTTCCTAAGTCAAATTCCTTGTCTCTAATTAAAGTAAATTTATCTGGGTATATTGTAAAGTCAGTCAAAATTGACGTACATGCTGCATATTTTACAATTTTAATTAGTCGTCTTGCAACGTTACCTTCTATGTATTCTAAAACTTTAATGTCTAATGGCCTTGTTGTCTCTTCCAAATATTTTGTGTAATCTACAGCTGGCAAAGGAATAGGTCGCGAATCGTCGATATACTCTTTTAATAATGTCAACATGTTGCCACCGTCATCCTCGCAGTTGAAACCTTTTTTTCTTGGAAGTATTATGCTGTTAAATAAAATAGTTTTAAATGAGCCAATAGCACACGTTGGCTTCGTATTGCAACCGCCGTGTAATTTTATTCGCCCAAAAAAAAATTCTAAAGGATCTTGATTGATATTTCGTAGAGAAATATAATTAAAACCTTGTTGTTTTAATATAAACCAAAGTGCTTTCATACTTCCCAACACCTTGCGAGAAGCTTTCCAAAAATTTAGGTGTGCCGATTCGTCACTCAAGACAGAATCTTAAGGTTTTAAACGCGTAGGAAAACGATGACAACTATAAACACTATCAAGAAGTTGATCAAAGAAATCGCAACATTTCGCAGTACCAATTGCAGAAGAGTCAATGTGATGCTTGTCAAATGGTTCATAATTAACTGCGTTACTAAGTCCTACGTAAACAGATCTACTCAAAACCTGTACAGCATGTTTAACTTTCATTTTTGGAATTTGGTCTGGAATAATATGTCGGTCAGTCAATTTATAACAAACTCTCAATCTTTTACAATCCCAACTATATCATTTTTTAATGTCTGTCCAGCTAGCTTTGTACAACGAATCGTCCATGGTAAAAGTCAAATATTTTGTCAGCAGGTTATTCCTGATACATTTTATTAGGTGAGGAGGATAGTACTTGTGTATGATTTCCCATTCTTTGAAATACATACATACACGGATCGAAGTTCCCTCCCACTGCCTATAAAAGCCGCACGAGATTCTCTAATCAGGTAATTAATGGCCACTGTATTGGTCTTGCCTTGATCACAAACAGTCACCTGCAATTTCAATTCTGTGTCGAATACTGCCCCCAACACATTCCTGATGCAACGCACCAGTTCGTGTGTTTGGGAAGTGCTCGCACGAAAATAAAAAGCAACAGGTTGTGTCCATTTCGACTGTATGCCACAAAGCATAAACACTAATACATGATCAGCGAATCTCTTACTACCTCTATCGCCCCCAAAATCTTCAATTCCGATAATTATGCTTTGTTAAGACATGTATGTTAAACTGCCCCTTAACGACATGTCGTCTGAAACTAAACAATAAATTGTATCTCTAGGTGTTAATTTTGATGCTTTGTCCGTTAAATTATCGAAAATAATTTTGTTAATACCCGGCCAAATTGGAATTTTGCCCAATGTTTTCGTTAAGGTATCTGGGGACGGCAATGGTAAAAAAATTCTCAAAAAACGGTACCCACTTGGACTTTGTTTTAAAATAGCCAAAAAAATTGCTTTTTCATCCCCATTGTAACGCCTGCCACTTGCTTTTTTAGCACCCAATTTCAACATACTAAGGAGAAAGCGTCTCCCAACACTATTTATATTTATTAAATTGAATTGGTTTAGTACGTCCTGTAATTTTTTTAATCCCTTCACTTCCCTTAATTTCCCTTTTAAATTTGAAATTAATTTTGATCTAGCCGAAAGTTTTCTTTTTNTTTTAAGAATTTTATTTCTATCTTTAAATTTGCAATTTAAAATTTTTATTAAACTATAAAACCTGGTAAAAGAAATTTAAAATTTCCTAAATAAATTTACAGTTTATTACCTAATTCTCAGCCATTTTACCGCGACAATGATTATTTTCAACAAACCATAAAGATATTGGAACTTTATATTTTATTTTTGGAGCATGAGCAGGAATAGTAGGAACTTCATTAAGAATATTAATTCGAGCAGAATTAGGTAATCCTGGATCTTTAATTGGAGATGATCAAATTTATAATGTAATTGTAACTGCACATGCTTTTGTAATAATTTTCTTTATAGTAATACCAATTTTAATTGGAGGATTTGGAAATTGATTAGTTCCTTTAATATTAGGAGCACCTGATATAGCATTTCCTCGAATAAATAATATAAGTTTTTGACTATTACCTCCTTCTTTAACACTACTTTTAATAAGCAGAATGGTAGAAAGAGGAGCTGGTACAGGATGAACTGTATATCCTCCTTTATCTTCTGCTATTGCACATAGAGGGGCTTCAGTAGATTTAGCTATTTTTAGTCTTCATTTAGCAGGAGTTTCTTCAATTTTAGGAGCTGTAAATTTTATTACAACTATTATTAATATACGATCAATTGGAATAACATTTGACCGAATACCTTTATTTGTTTGATCTGTAGGAATTACTGCTTTACTTTTATTATTATCATTACCAGTTTTAGCTGGAGCAATTACAATACTTTTAACTGATCGAAATTTAAATACATCATTTTTTGACCCTGCTGGAGGAGGAGACCCAATTTTATACCAACATTTATTTTGATTTTTTGGACACCCAGAAGTTTATATTTTAATTTTACCTGGATTTGGAATAATTTCACATATTATTAGTCAAGAAAGAGGAAAAAAGGAAACTTTTGGTTCTTTAGGAATAATTTATGCAATATTAGCAATTGGTTTACTTGGATTTGTAGTATGAGCTCATCATATATTTACAGTAGGAATAGATGTTGACACTCGAGCTTATTTTACATCAGCTACAATAATTATTGCTGTACCTACAGGAATTAAAATTTTCTCTTGATTAGCTACATTACATGGTACTCAATTATCTTATAGCCCTTCATTATTATGAACTTTAGGATTTGTATTTTTATTTACAGTTGGAGGATTAACAGGTGTTGTATTAGCTAATTCATCAATTGATATTGTTCTTCATGATACATACTATGTTGTTGCCCATTTTCATTATGTATTATCAATAGGAGCAGTATTTGCTATTATAGCTGGATTTATTCAATGATTTCCTTTATTTACTGGTTTAACAATAAATAATAACATATTAAAAATTCAATTTTTAGTAATATTTATTGGAGTAAATTTAACATTTTTCCCTCAACATTTTTTAGGATTAAGTGGAATACCACGACGATATTCAGATTATCCAGATGCTTATACTTCATGAAATGTAATTTCCTCAATTGGATCAACAATTTCATTTATTGGTGTATTATTCTTTATTTATATTATTTGAGAAAGATTTATTACTCAACGTTTAGTAATTTTTTCAAATCAAATATCAACTTCTATTGAATGATTCCAAAATTATCCTCCTGCTGAACATAGTTATTCTGAATTACCTATATTATCTAATTTCTAATATGGCAGATTAGTGCAATGAATTTAAGCTTCATATATAAAGATTTGATCTTTTATTAGAAAAATGGCAACCTAACCTAACAAATCTAAAAATTCATTTATTTGCTTTGTTTAGGCAATGGATAATTTTTTATCGCAAAAATGTTGTCTAAATTCGGCTTCAAGTTGGATTTTTAAAATTTGCTTTTTCTAATCTATCAAAAACTAATTTCAAACTTTGAATGTGTTTTTGCTGACTGGTGCAGAATATAATGACATTATCCAGATAAACTAGGCAAATTTCATTAACTTAATTTCTCAACACGTTGCCCATCACACTTTGGAATATTGCGGGCGCATTTTTAATCCAAATGACTTTCTAAAATATTCATAATGCCGTTTTTTGAATATCAATTTTACCTATTTCAATCTAGTGGAAGCCAGTTGCTAAATCAAGTGTAGAAAAATATTGACATTTGTCGAGTTTGTCTAGTAAAGCATTAATATTCGGAACTGGATATTTGTCATCGATAGTTTTTTCGTTAAGTTTTCGATAATCAATAACAATTCTTCATTTCTTTTTACTGGACGCATCAACTTTTTTTGGCATAATCCAAACGGGGGATGACCATGGCGAGTTAGATGGTCTAATAATATTTTGGTCAAATATGTGTATGAATTTCCTTTCTATGGATTTCAGGGTAGCGATATGTTTTGGTATAAATGGGTATTTCGTCTTTAGTACGGATGTTATGTTAAACTTCGTCCGTGAATGTCAAGTCTATATCATGGTGATGCAAAATATTGGAATACTCTTTATGTAATTTAAAAATTGCAAGTTTTTCTTCACTGTTCATATGATTAGTTTTAATTTTATTAACATCAAAGAAGTTTTTTAAATTTTGTTTATATAAGGTAGTTATGTCCGTGACAGTCAAGTCAAAAAAATATTTACATATTGATTTTGTATCTTGGTAACATATATGGAACGTCCGTAGTAACATGCTAACATGTATCATATAGTAGTGATTGTACTTAACACTCAGGCATTGCATCTATACATATACACACAACTACATCTTTATAAGTTAAAAAAAAAAGATATGGCAACACTGTATGCTGTCACCTTTAAATCTGTCATGTATACTAACCTAAAATCAACATTTTTTAAAAAACTGGAATAAAATTATTAAATTAAAAATGCCATTCACACATGACAGTTACGAAATAATAAAGTTTAAAATGTGTCATGCCTATAAAATACGGCCAATTCATGCCAGAGCTTCACGTTCTATTACATCTGCCGAGAATAGCGAAAAATTTATTATTCAATTCATTTGTATCTTTTTAACTAAACGGGTAAATACTATTTTTTTTTATTTCAAAAAATTTGTAATTAGTTATTGTATCAATAATTAGCTTTTTTTTTTTTTTAATCTATAGAAAAGTTTTTAAGTTATACTATAAAATATGCTACATTCAGTCAACTGGGGCATTTAAACAATGCTAAAAGTTACAACTTCGAGAGCGAATATATCTTTTAATAGACGGTCAAAAATTTTTATTTTTGCAATTTTAAACGGAAAGGTTATTCTTAATATCTACCAAAAATTATATCAAATTCTATAGAAAAGTGGGTTTACGGTCATTATACCTTAAATTATTTTTGTTAAAATCTAAATTATTGATTTCGAAATTGTCTAATGATTCAGCTTTAATATGGTTTATTGAATTTACTGTAAGGTTTGTTGATGAGCGGATAATAAATTGGATGATTTTGTACTTTAGCCATACTTTCCGGTGTCATCAGGTTATTTACATGCGTTTCGGTAATAAGAGCTTCGCCGTTTTTTATGTTGTCGACGTGAAATTTAACTAGTTTTGCGGATTTCGATAGAGTTTTTATTCGATGAGAACGTGAAACAGTTTTATGATATTTGATCGGTATTACATTTGTCGGTGTAATAATTTTGTCATGCAAGAGGTCAATGTTTGCTTCTTACAGTTTTAATTTGTCTAAACCAAGTTTAATATCAAAATTATTATGAAATTTGAGCAAATATTTTAATATGTCAGATTTATTAAATAATTTCGAACATGGTAACAAGATGCTAAAATTTTCAATTAAAGTACCATGCGCTGTTGTAATTTTAAATGGGTAAACACGAAAAAGGCATGTTCCTTGAAATTTAAGTTATTAAAATTATTAAACATTAAAAATCTATTCAATGGCATAGTACAAAGAAATAAATTGTAGCCATCCTTATGTGACCACAACTGCTTAAGATAAACCTTGATTTGCTTTCCTCATTTCACCAATTCTATGAAAGCAGTCATTTCAACTAGGTCGGTGGTGTGGTGATAAAATTTAAGAGTATGTCCAGTGTTTGAAATTTCGTCAGACACTAGCTGAATTTTCAAAATTGGATAATAAACTACGACCTGACGATTTTTTTTCTGTGAAACGGTTTTTCCAGTATTTATGCATTTCATTACAATTGGCAGCTTTATTTATTGGCCCATGAATTTATTTTTGAAGTCCTGGAGTGCACAACTATCTTTATTATCTGGCATCCATGCTGATAGTTGAAATAGTTGCACCCACTACTTGACAATAGAATGTATACAATACGAACATATTTTTATTTGAACTCCACCGCGGGAAATTGAGAGACAAGGTTTATCCAATTTTGCTAATCAGAATAGAAATACGTCGTCCCGATTTCCGTGACGATGCTTCTAGTGCGCCTTTCCGGGTCAAAGAAATTTGCACATCGGCGTTACTAGAATCCGACGAATATCTCACTTTCTTCTTCGCTCATCATCTCAAAAATATATTAGTCTATAGATGAAAACGAAAATTTTTCATATTGTTTGATGCAATTTACACTTTTTTGCACACTTTACACCTGGAACAAAAGGAATATACTTTTTTCACCAGACACTCATTAATACGCACAGGGGTCAATTTGACCCCACTTCCTCATCACTTGGCCGCTGTAACAATGCTAAAAAAAATACGCAGCTGTCCCTTTGTGTACGTTTAGAGTGAAGTAAGATCTTGGCAAGTATATACCGGCGTCTCGAATATTTCGACTAACTTGAAAAATATTTTAGAATGAAAAAAATTGGGGTTTAAAATTACTCTTACTGTACTCCGAGCATTAATTTAGAAACACACTGAGGACCAGTGACTTCTTCACCATGTTCACCCATATTTTCTATTATCCTCTCGTATGCTTTTTTATGGTAAATCTTTCCACAAATGAATCTTTCTTCCATCTCCTTATATTCTGCCAACATTAGGAGAACACAGGTCGGCTCCACTTGTATAAAACTGAAATATACACATGTGAGTTACTCTATTTCTGATACTATTGAATACTATACAATAAAATGTAAATAATTATAAAATAAATAATTTTCAAATTTAGCTTCACTTGTTTAACTGGCTTTGAATCTTCTTCGTTTATTCGTTTAGATGCCTACTACAACAAGCAACACGCGAAGAGAGAATTTTAATGATTTTAGTAGAAGAAGTAGAAGCTATTGGTTCTACTTCTAATTTTTCCTCATTAATAACAGTCGCTCTCACAGATTAATGATCTTGCTGGTTTTTTTGCTAGTCAGAAGGACTGTCTCCGTCTTGTGCAGGCCGTTTGGTGTCAGCCATCTGCAGATCTTGCTGATCGCCCCGCTCGCCATCTGCAGATCTTGCCGACGGCCTCGTTCTTTATCTGCAACACTTCCAGGTGCTTGAGGGTATCGCTAT
>CM008238.1:4201374-4218756 GCA_002278615.1 Pogonus chalceus | reverse complement strand
GGGTTGTAAACAGGGATGAAAATTTTGTATTTTGAGATTTGAACCATCAAACCTTAAAGTTGAAAAGTAATATGTTGTCATAAAAATAATTTTATCCTAATCGATTATGAAAAAAAAATTCCGAGTTGGTAGGTTCTCTTCTCAGACATCAATACGAGTGCAAAGGGAATAAAAAAAAAAATTAAAATATATTCCTACATAATACAAACGAAAATCCAATAATAATTACAACATTTAAAATACAAATTTTATAAATCCAAGGATTTATAATTTTTTTTTTCTTAAGTGGTACGACTTAAACGATCTTACCCTATATATACTATTTATACAACAAAACACTTTGAGGGGAGTCGCGTTCGAGCAGCGAACGAAGCAACATCGCCAGTAGTGCAGTGAAAAGTGAAATCATACAAGAAGAGCAGCGCGCGCATTGTAACGGGAGGTGTACTTTAGTGTCAGTGCGAGCTGTGAGAAGTGGGGACAATAAAGTGCGAGCCGTAGCCGTATACGCGAGAGCACCAACGCAATAGCACCGTCAGGCTGACGGCGTCAGCGTGTTGTGGTGAATGTGCGAAGTTATTTAGAAGTGTTGCGCGCGCATGGAAGTGGGAGAAGCGATTCGCTGCGTATGCGAGTAAGCACATCCGTTGCTTGGCAACTCCGATCTAACACGTAATTCAAAGCGCGAGACTTCTGCTGCAATATAAACCAATAAAAAATTAACACCTATAAACTCTGAATAAAAATGTCGTTACAACAAAATAAACTGGAGAAGTAAAAAGAATCAAATAAAATAAAATGATTGTTTCGTTCTATAACTGTAATCCTGTGCTTTTACAGATAAGTTATTGTGACTGCATGAGTAGCTAGCAACATTAACATAGTGTCTTGTAATTAATCTATAAACTTGAACTAATTGTGTAAGTAAATAAACCATATGCATGTAAACATTAAACACGAACCACTAACAAAATACCATTTATATACTAAAAATTCACACCACACATACAACATGGTACATTAAACACCAGATATAAACATAGAACAATATCTTATAAAAGAAATGAAAGAATGGAACAAAAAACCAAAAAATATTATCTGACCATCAGTCAGAAATGTCAGAAAAAGAAAAGTATAAAAAGCTTTATAATCAGTACACAAAGACTCACAACACGGATAACACAAAAAGTGATGACGGCTTTACACCTGTTAAAAAACATAAAGCAGCAAAACCACAGGTTGCAGCAACACAAACGTCAAGCATACAAACAAAAAACTTATATGACATATTAAATAAAACTGACAACACTGCACAAACGTCAAAAAATAAAAACACTACAACCGACACAAAAACTACAGAAATAGAAACAAAGCAAAAAAGGGCCCCTCCACCTATTATTCTACACGACAAAACCAAATACTCAGACATATACAAGCAACTGAATAACAAAAACATAAAAATGACCAAAATACAAAACCGGAACGAAGATATCAAATTCCAACCAGAAACCGAAGATGACTACAGACATATGTACACCTACTAAATGAACATATTACAGCATTTCACACTTATGAGCTAAAATCCAAAAAAAGCTTAAAAGTTGTCCTCAGAGGACTACCAGAGACAATTAACGAAAGCGAAATTTTACAAGAGTTAGTAAATTAAAACTTTCCGGTTCAAAAACTATTTAGAATGAAATCAAAAGATAGAGCAATCCCTCTCGTATTAGTACTTCTTGACCGCACGCCAAAAGGTATTGAAATATACCAATTAAAAAAAAGTAACTAAAGTAGAACCGAAACATCGCAACCCCGAAATAAACCAGTGCTATCGCTGCCAGAAATTCGGACATGCAGCTAAATGCTGTAAAGATGACTGGAGATGCGTGAAATGCTGGGAATCACACGCTACACACGAATGCACCAAAACAAGACAGACACACAAACCCAAATGTGCAAATTGCGGGGGAGAACACACAGCAAATTACAAGGGATGTGAAAACTACCGAAAAATCAAACACACAAATACGGAACATGACACTTTAAATTCACAAAACAAAATACACAACACACAGGGTATGACATATGTAGCAGCTGTCAAACAAAACTAGGCACCGACGTTAATCCAAAACATAAATAATACACAAACCAAAAAACAACACCTCTTTAAACATCTCAAAATACATGCCGCTTGTTATCATCACATTACAAAAGTTATCAAACGCCACAAATAGATCAGACATTATAAAAATATTACTCTAAACATTACCACAATTCCTCAACATATACAATGACAAATAAACAGACAAGAGTACTAAACACAATAAGACTAGCATTTTGGAATGCGAATGGACTACATGACAAAAAAGATGAACTTAAACACTTCCTTAACATACACAACATTGACATCATGCTGGTGAACGAAACACACTTTACACATTGGCTGATAGTAAACATACCAAATTACACACTTTACAGAAAAGACAGCGACGGTCATATAGGGGAGGGGGGGAACACAATATACGTAAAAAAAGAATATAGACCAATCTGAATACAAAATACTACAATTGACTAACATGGAGGCTAATGCAGTAATAATAAACACAACATTTCTTGGGAAAATTCTATTTGCCACAGCATACAACTCACCAGCAAAAACACGTATCACCAACGACATAGACATAATACTACAAGACAATCTACCGACAATAATAGCAGGCGACCTTAACGCAAAACATTTAATATGGAACAGCAAGGCAGAAAACAGGCGAGTAAATATACTAGCAGACTACATAGTAAACAAACAACTGACAGTTTTAGCACCACAAACACCAGCACACTATCCAAATAAACCAAAATGCAGGGAAGACATTGCAATAACTCAACGCATTAACACATACACTACCATTGAAACATTACAAGAACTATCTTCAGACCAGAATCCAGTGTACATGGAAATATTACCAACACAATAAGAATACACAAAAATAAAGTACAAAACAGACTGGAATATATTTCAGGAACACGTCACACAAAACATAGGCAACATAAATATTGTTCAGAACACGGAAACCTTAGAAAACACTATTTAGACACTCACAACAAAAATACAGGGATCAATTACCGCTGCAACAAAAGAAATTAACGTAAAAGACACTAAAATCCCGCAACAATTAAAACTAATGAGACTTGACATCAATCGTTGCAAGAAAAACTGGTAACACACAAGACACCCAACTGACAAAACACTGTTCAACCAAGCGACAACACGATACAGAGACGCACTACGTAAACATGACGCAGAGTATTGGACAATGAGATTAGAAGAAACAAACACTGATGATAACAAATTCTGGCAAATTACACGTAACATGAAACACAAACATAAAACACCAAGTGCTCTAAAAGGAAACAATGGACTCGTATACACAGCCAAAAAAAAAAAAAGACTCAAATAATAGCCCAACGTATACAAACACAATGTACACCCAGCATCACATCTGTGAACATACCGCACGCAAACCACGTAAACAGACACATACAGCACTACATAGAACAGGCACCGGATGTACCAATTAAGCACACAATACCGAAATACATAATGCAATTAATAAAGAAAACGTCAATTAAAAAAGCTCCAGGACCTGACAAAATATCAAATCGGGCGCTTAGCGTCTTACCCATAAAAGCCATAGTACACATAACAAACAAAATTAACGCAATACTTAGACTAAGACACTAACCACAAACATGGAAACAGGTACACATAATAACTATACCAAAACCAGGAAAAGATCACACAAAACTAGAGAACTACAGACCGAGAAGCCTACTTAATACACTTGCAAAACTCACAGAACAAGTCATATGCACACAAATACAGGAACACATAACGCAGCACATTATCCCACATGAACAAAACGGTTCAGTTACACAAACAGGAACAGAACACCACCTAGTCAGAGTCATAGAATACATCACTAAAGGATACAATTACGGATTAACGACAGGTGCGGTGTTTTAAGATGCTGCTAAAACATTTGACAAAACCTGGTACAATGAACTATACAAAATGACTACACACAACTTCTCACGACAGATCTGCCAACTCATAAAATCATACCTACACAACAGAACATTTCAGATAAAACTTAACGATACATATTCCGACACGTATAGAATAATAGCTGGAGTTCCTCAAGGCTCAGTACTAGCACCCACACTCTTCAACATATACGTAAGTGATATACCCATAGCCAAATACTTAGGGATACACTTTAAAGAAAACTTAACTGGAACATACACGTAAATCAGACAATATACATAACAAAAAGCAAATTCGGCCTGGAGCATTACATCCACCAACACACTACACAAACTGCAGGTATTCGAAAACAAGATATTACGAACCATAGCACAAGCACCGTATTACGTACAAAATAAAACAATACATGAAGATCTACAAATACCTTACATATCAGAATCCATAAAAGACAAAGCAATTAAAACAATCACAGAACTAGAAACACACAAAAATCCTACAATCTCAAACGCACTGAATTCCAATGAATACATTCCACGAAAACACAAACAACCGAAACATGCAATTCTAAACGGACTCTATGATGAAAAAAAAAAAAAAATCTTCCAACATTTTAACATATTACTCAATCATCTAGTTAGTGAAAGACACAATTAATCAGTTAGTGAAGCAATCGCCAGTGCTTCATTAAATGGGAGAGCAACAACAAACTACAAAAAGTGAAAGTGATAGAACGTTAAGACTGGAGGAGTGTAGAACCTATGGTTCAAGAACTCCAGAAAAAGTGAAGTTCAAGAATAAAAAATTGACACAGTTAAAATGTAGAAAGATTGAAGTGCTTATTAAAATATTGTGATAAGTTTATTGACTTATTATTCTGCTTTCGTTTAAAATTGGTTGAAATTGCATTATAAATCATGGAAAGAGGATCCTTTGGAATCTCACTAAAATGCTACGTAACAAGCGAAAAGAATCTCATTGTATCCATGGGAAACACGGTCTTGTTTATTCAATATTTTATTAGATACTTTTAATAGGACTTTATGCATTGTCAGTCTAATAAAATAAAAATGATAGAAACTAAAATTATCTTTAATTTTTATTAATTGCAATTAGGTCTCGCAACTGATGACGGGAACAGGGTGAGTTCTCAAAACGTCTTGCAATTAATAAAGATAATTTTTGTTTCTATAATTTTTATGTTATTACACTGACAATGGATAAAGTCCTATTAAAAGTATCTAATAACGAGTTACCATTGTCAACAAATCCCTTTAAACTTGTTTATTCAAATCAAGAAAAAGCCTGCGCTATAGCTGACTCGTTAAAAGATCAGTTCCAACCTAATTACGACAAAATCGACGCAGAATTTGTTCGCAATGTCAACAGTACGTCCGTCGTAGGTTGCAAGAAACAGACAATTCACCTATTCCATTTGTTTCTCCAATAAATGTGGCCAGTTACATCAAAAAAACGAAAAAAAAAGAGAGCTCCAGGTCCCGACGGAATCCTCAATACTGCTCTCCACGCCTTTCCTAATAAAGCTATTACAGGCTTGACTAATATCATCAACGCCATTAATCGCCTTCGTCATTTGGAAATGTGCTATCATCATTACCATCCAACAGGCAGGGAAAGATCCTAAATTTCCCTAAAACTATCGTCCAATTAGCCTATTTAACAGCATGGCAAAGATAGCTGAAAAGGCATTTCAAGAACAAATATTGAAATTCTGCACCACAAAACAAGTTATACCCAGCGAGCGGTTTGGTTTTCGGGCCGAACATTCTACCACTGATCAATAAGTTTAAGTTATTGATTTTATTACCAAAGGATTTAATATAAATATGTCAACTGGCACTGTTTTATTAGACGTGTCAAAGACCTTTGATAAAGTCTGGCACAATGGTCTTATTTTAAAACTTTTCAAATTTAAATGCCCCACGTTTCTCATACAAGTTCTTGCAAGTTACCTGAAGAGTCGCTCTTTTCAAGTTCGTTTTAGCGACACCCTTTCAAACCCTCGTTTTTGCATAGCTAGAGTCTCTCAAGGCTCAATAATCTCTCCACTATTATACAATATTTTTGTCAGTGATATGCCTACTCAAATCGGGCAGGGCTTATTGGCTCAATACGCCGACGATACCACTTTAATGTATCGATCGACGGCCTCCAAAATAATGAGAAAGCGCCTTCAAGTTCAACTTGATTTAATCAGTAGATGGTGCATAAAGTGGCGTGTGTCTACCAACGCTGAAAAAAGCACGGCCATAATTTGCTCAAAAAAAAAAAAAAAAAAAAAAACTATGATGCAAGGTAATCCTTTTTCTATGACACGGTTGCCCGATTCCCTGGAGGGACAAGGCCACAAATCTCGGTGTTATCTTAGACAAACGTCTCAATTTCATTGAGCCCGTCAATAAAAACATCTCTAAAGCGAAATCCGCCATAGCCCAGCTCTTCCCAATTATTGGAACAAGATCCAATATGACACTTAAAAACAAGACTTTAATAGTCAACGCCATCATCTTGCTCCAACTGCAACAATTTGTAAAATACCTCGGTTGCAAATCCAACAAAGTAAGTGCCTGCGTCTATGTACCGACTCACCTTGGTACGTTCGCAATGATCAAATACACCGGAACTTAAACTTCTCAAGAGAAAATAAAGTTATCATGAAGCAAGTTAAAAACTATCGCGATTGTACAATCAGGAACACCAACCCAGAAGTTAAACAAGGTTTTGACTACAACGTGGATCATCCACACAAGCATCTACGCCCTATTCACGCTCTTCTTTTGAAGGGATCAACTAAAAATCCATTATCATCACTCGATTAGGGATTAAAAGAGCCTTAGGCTCAAAATCCTGTAAAACTCATGACTAATACACGATCCGATTGTTAAAAACCAAGAAATAAAATGAATAATAAAAAAGGACTAAAGCAAAGCGATCCGCTATTAGATCTCCTTTTCAATATCATCGTCAAACCAATTACCAAAGCATTTGCCAAAACACCTGCTTAGTTCCATATTGATGAAACTAACGTGCCGGTACTGGAATTTGGTGATAATATAATTTTAATCGAAAAAGACAAATGTAGCGCGCGATAGCAATTTAAACTATTCGCGGACGCAATAGTGTCACTTCAAATAAATATCTCAGTTCCAAAGTGCAGCCCATATGAAATCGTAAAACTCCGCAATTAAAACGTGAAAAAACGGGGTATTCTCGATCCAATTATTAGCTACCAAAACCAGCTGATACCATACTTCGATCCGGACACTAACTATAAATATCTGGGTCCAAATTATAGCCCTTGGGCAGCGCTTAATAATTTTGTTATAACTCACCACCTTAACAAATGTCTCAAGAGAATTAAAAGCTTAAAGCTAAAGCCATGGCATAAAATTGCCTTACTTTCTAATCATTTACGCCTTTATGCATAGTCGATCTCCGAAGCATTCGCCCGCGATTCGTCACGTACCGATTTTCTAGCCCATCACTGGTACATTGCATTGCATAGACCAATTTCGGCGATGCGCTATCCGACGATCTCTTGGGTGAATCGCTGTACTATCCGTATAGTAAATATAGAACTATTTTGCTTGGCGGGAACTAAATATCATCTTAAATGCTAAAACCTCGCAAACTCAGCATCTTTAGAGTATTTTAACTAGTCAACTTTATTTTTTTATAATACCTTAAGCATTTTGTGACGAATTCACTTTTTTTTAAATTAAATATTGTTATTTGATTTAACATTGCCGGAGTTATAAAAAATAATTATAAATAATAAAAATAAAATGGACAGATTAGAGTTTTGCTTGTCAATCTTTTTGATGATTTGTATGACTACATTCATATTAATGAAAAATTGTTTAATCTTACTAAAATTAAACGCTCTTATTACTTTATCCTAAACGAAGAAGAACCGGAGACAAACTGTAAAAGTAAGAGATTTATTACGAAAGTAATGTTTATGCCTGCAGTGGCTCGACCACGCTATGATACACATCGAAAGCATTATTTTGATGGTAAAATGATAACAAAAAATGTGGAATCTGTTCCCGCAGTGTATTGTAAAAATATGATATTGTTAAAATATTCCATCAAATTTTACAATAGCTAGTACAACCAGCAAAATAAATTTTACGTTTACAAAAATAAATCAAAATTTAAAATTAATAATGAAAAAATAACGTTTTAAACGGCTACCGGTAAACCCATTGCTAATGAATTTATGCTATTAGAAATATAAAATCAAAATATTAAATGCTTTTAACATGACTTTCATAACTAATTTAATGTATTACTTGGTAAACCAGCAATAATAAAATTTAAAATAAATAAAAATTTCAAAAACAATAGTATTAGTTAATTCATTGAAAAAAAAGATATTACAATTAGGTCAGATCATTTAAATCCGGACGGAAAGAGATAAATTTTTTTAATAATAAATGTTTGACTTAATATCCTTAAAAAAAAAAACAGAAACTTACAAATACAAGTACCATTAAACATGAAATAAAAACTACCGATGGCATACCAGTGTATGCTTGATCCTATAGATATCCCGAACTTTATAAAGAGCAAATAAATAAACAAGTAGAACAATTACTTAGAGACGACATTATAATACCAAAAAAAAAATAGTTCTATCAGAACAAAAAAGAAAGAATGGGAATAGATTATCGTAAGGTAAACGCAAAAGCCATTGACGATAAATTCCCCATACCAAACATTAATGACGTTTTTATTAAGGTTGACAAAAATATCTATAATACTTTAGATTTAAGAAACAGATTTCATCAAATTGAACTCCATGAAAATTCCATACAAAAAACAGCATTCAATTCAGACATTTCAAGGACTTATGAATAAAGAACTTAAAGAATATAATCTGTTAACATTATTTCGACGACATAATTATACTTACAGCTCGATAAAGTTGGATGTCGGATGTGTACGTGGCTAAGCAGGGTTGTCAACAGTACTATAATATATAGTATTGTACTGTATTTCACGTCTGTGTACTATATACTGTTCAAAAAATATATATTACGCAAAAATACTATATTTCAGCTAGATAGTCAAATCTTTATTTTGCAACACTAAAACTAGTAACAAATAAATTTCTCAGTTTTAAAATTTTAAAAAGATTACCTTTCGACTGATGCGATGTGCGTTTAACCGAACGCGTCTCTGGCTTACTACGTTCCGAACTGTTAAGACAATGTCAAAATCGACAACGTCAAACAAATGTTAGCTCTAACAATCCAACTGTTTCTGCTTCGTTTTTGCTCTGGGATTTAGTTAAATATTTTCAATAAGATCTTGTTTTTCTTTTTGAAAAATTAAAGTCCTAATAAAATTAGTTATGGAAAGTGGTAGCGTCAAATTTAAGTGCGCTACTAGCACCCATTAGAAAGCGGAAAATAGAAAAAAACTCTAAAAATAGAAAACCTTAGTGGGAAAAAAATCTATGAAAGGATAAATAAAGATCCCTAAAATGTCTATAATGTAAAATGTGCACCATGTAACATTACACTTTCTATCGGAAAAAGTGGCATTGGCCAGGTGAGTCCGTTTAGTTTAGGTTAGATATTTGCACCATTTTTCGTCTCTTATATTAACTTGTTTTGATTCAATAAAATTGTCAAATGATTTGAGTTGAATGCTGTGTGGTGATATATAACTCATTTCACATTTAACAACATGGTGAATCAAAGCACCATAAAGCTGAACTTTGCAAGAAAACTTCTACACTAGATTGTTTTTTTTGCTCATTGGACTCTTCTTCTACTTCTGCTTTTGTTTTAAATATATGTGATGACAAGATATAAGCCAGTGAACTTGCTTTAACTTACCATACTATGAAACACTCTTTCTTAAAATAGCATGGACTGTACTGTTAAAAAAATAAATTCGTATATCACGATTCTAAACCGCTATGAACATACGATTAGAACGCACCAAACTGGAAGCACTGGTCAATGAGGTTTAAAACCTTATGCTTACAAACTTTACTGAATGATTTAAATGTCCCCAATTTTTGCTTTCAAACAGATGTAAATAATAGGAACAAATATAAAAGTATTTCTTTTAGTTGTACAATATTTTGATATTGAGAATTGGATACGAAACAAAATATTTAACTTTTATGAAAATTGTCATAAATGTGCAAATGGAATGTTTAACGCTATAAACAGATCACTATCCCAACACAACTATATTCCTGATAGAGTATCTGGCCTAAACGTAGGCAAAACCAATGCGAATTTTAATATTCACCATTCTATTTAGAAAAAAAAAAAAAAAATGAACAGGTAGTTATAAATTTCTCTGTATCCGCAGGTCGTAGAAAAGACCTTAAACAATTTGTTGCTGCCGTTGAAGGTGAATGGCATGAGCTGAAACTACATATTGATACCAGGTGAATTTCATTGCTACTTTGCGTGAGCAACATATTTCTAAATTGAAAGGTTTTGAGTAATTATTTTATTAGTTTAGGGGATGATTGTCCTACGAATATAAAAAAAAAATTTTGATAATGAATGAAACTGACGGAAATAGTAAAGTTCAAATCTTTTTGCATTTCTTGCGCCATCTTTTACATAACTTTCATAAAGCTGTTAAACAACTTGAAGATAATAATATCACAGTCTGAGACATGTATAAATTTATGTCAACTTTAAAATCGGCTCTAGAATAACGTAAAATATACAGTTTCTTTGGTTATGAAACCAAAACAATGTTGCAATTTTTAGAAGCAAAAACACCCACAGAAAGTGATAAAATAAAAATGATTTTTTAAAATATTTAATGATAAATATTTAGGATTTTTTAATAAGTGGTTCGATTTTAATGAAAGCAATTGGCTTAGCAAAATGCAAAAATTAAATTTACTGTGAAATAATAATATTAAATGCAATATTTCCAAAAGTAAAAAATCATAGTGAGTTTAGCGACAGAACCACTGGCCAAAAATAGCCAGATATTTTAAAAAATACCTGAAATAACTTACCAAATTTATTTCAGATTATTTAATTCCAGCTCTTAATTTTTGCCACTTCGGGTTTCACATAAAGAATATTTTCAGTTTCGAATTCGAAATGGCGAGGCAAAAGAAACAGAGCAAGTATGTCATTAATAAAAAATGAGCTTTTGATTTATATTAATTTAAAAATTGAATGTGATAAGGCATATGACCCGTTTTTTAAAGACAAAGTTTTTAAATCATGCAAGAATTGCAAAAAATACCGTTGACACAATGTGATTTCTGTCCAGTGCTCTAAATGTTTATGTGAAGAAATTCAAGCGAGTGCAAGTAAACTGCGGGAGTAACTATGACCGTCGTAAAGTTCGATTCAGTTTTCGCCAACTCGATTCCTTACCAGCACCGCGACACCCGGCGTCGTTTTTTCCTTCTCAGTGGATTTGGGGTCCTTGGGCTTAGGCAATAAACGCCTGACGCCGACGCGTCGTGAGGCCCAGCGTCGTTTTTCAACTGTCGCTATTTTAGACATCCTGGGACGTTTAACAATATCATTCCGATCATCTGACGCCAAACCGACACACTTCGGTCGTGTAAGAACAAACATCGGTTTCAGGCTCTTGGGGACCTCAAGAACACATCCCAAAGGTCGGCGTCGCGACGCCGTCGTTAAATCATTAGTGGTCAACAAAACAAAAAGAGTGACTTATCGTCCGATTTATGTGCCGATAAGAAAGCAAACAATACCGCGTACTGCTCTGTACGATCAACGGTTCAGAAGATATAAAGAGGCGTCTATATAAAAAACGACGCCAGCGTCAATTGTTACATAGAACCAAGTGACACCTCCTTTCCAAGATTCTCAGGGTCAAGTATCCAAAGCAAAATTACGGGCGCAAGCAATAACTCTTCGGAATGTGGACCTGCACAAACATTACCGAAAACGGATGCCAAGACTTCTGACACTCCGCAGGCCCTACAAATCCTTCCGCTTCCACCTCTCCGCAATTTGTCTGTAAATGCGGAAAGGAATATCGTCTCAAATCATCATTGACAAAACATATGAAAGATTGTATAACACGGGGCCGGTCCAAATGTATGTTTTATTTCTCTACATTCTTCAGCTATCCCGCCGTGTCTACATGAGCGTTACGCCTACCCAGTGGCATACTGCGAACAGCTGGCTGGACAGTTACCCGCGCCCAAAACTGATCAAGAAGAGAGCTCAAGGAATCCACGCTTAAAACCTTTCCGGGCAAATTCCTAAACCCTTAAGCCTACCAAAAGAATCTCTCCCATGAACCTCGAGGGTCCCTCTAGTCACGACATCGCCGCTCGACACGTATAAACTATATAAACCTCCGGTCCTGCCGAAGCAAACCCTAAATATACCAACGCCGGGAAAGAGGAGGCCGATTTCCTCCCAATCCACCTTAACAGCGATAGCTATAAAACGGAATTAGACTCAAAAAAACCCTATGCTGATCAACGGAGCACGCCTTCTACCCCATCTACTGCCGTTTCTCTTGAACGGTCCCACTCGTCGCCTCAACAAGCCTAAAGTTCAGCGACACCAATCAGGAACCAAAAACGCACCAGTATACCAGGTGTGTCTCCCTCCCCAAGTATACAAGTTAACAATCCACAAGCCTGTCCTCAAGCCGTGCCCTCTGGGACACCTTTTCAAAAAACCAAAATCACTCAAACAGACATCTTTCGTCTTAATTTCAAACTATCCCTCTTGCAGAACCTTATTAATGCAAGGGCAATACCGTAACCAATGAGGTTCCAAGGGATACTCTACAGTTTCATTCATTTCGTACGGCTGAAACTGAGGGGTATTGGTAACCAACTACTTTTTTTCTTTCATATATCCGCCCACGAGCGACTACTTGAGCGCTATTCTTAATATAGGCAGACGAACCACTTCCCCAAGGTAACCTCCGGCGACGAACAGAAGCTTGCTGCGAACCCCTTTTAAGAGATCCGCTATAAAGCTGTAAGTTTCTTCTGTCGGCTAAGCATCACTGTCTGTATCGACCGGTAGATAAGGTTGGAGGCATACCAATCCACGATACTGAGGTTGTTTCCTATTCCAATAACTGAGAAGAGCAATCTGCAAAACAAGTATCCACCCTTGTTTCGACAGAAATGCATAGAAGTAACACCCCTACTTTAACACCTGGGGCCTTTACCTTGAGAGGTGTCACCTCGAAATTGGCAGCAGCAACAAACCTGTCAAGACCTGATACGTAGCTCCAAAGCGAGAACACCGACCAACATAAGACTCCTTACGAGTGCGACAAGCGCGGAAAACGTTACAAGCTAAAATCTAGCCCGGCCGGACCTCAGAAGGTCTGTGGCACCCGCGACAGGTCCAATGTATACACTGTAAGATGGCATTTCCAGGCTTCGCCGCCGTGCGTCAATACGAGCGCCGGGCCCATCCCTGGGCTTACCGGAAGGATCTGGAGGAAAAACTCCCGGCACCTGAAACCACTTTGGTTGGCCAGATCGTTTCGATCGAGGCCGGAAGCCGAAAAGGGGTATTAAGATAAAAAGAAAAGGAAAAAGTTACCGGACTGACGCTTCATCAGATCCGGCACCGGAGGGAAAAGCCTGAGTATCAGGCTTACTTATTAAAGGCGAAAAAGCATCAAAGGGAGGCAATGCTTGGTTACCTACCGAAACTCAAGTCACCACCAGCATCACAGAGCCCAGGCAATTACACACTCTTAAGCTTCTCCGCCTTAAATATTACTTCTGAAGAACCTTTGCAACCATTCACTCCTATTCATTAGGGTGTTTCTGAAAAGAGGAAGATGTCGTCACCAGCAGCCCTGTCACCTCCTTCAAAACACACGGTTCAGGATAACGAAGCATCCCAACCAACAGAAGCTCAAGCATCCTCTACAAAACGCTCTTATAATCGAAAGAGTAACTTTAGACTTCGTAGCCAGAGCAGCTCTTACCATAACAGACACAATTCAAGCACGTCAACAGCCATCCGAGTTCAGCCCAGTGAACTAGAACTTCTAGATAAGGCCTTCCTTGAAGTACTTGACTAGCGAAGAATATTCGAAAGGTTTCTTACACACAGCACTCAGCGGTTCACTAGCTGAATTAGATGGAAATTACCAACTGGCTGCTAACAGCTTTCCCACCTGAGAAGCGTAGAAGGATGTCAAGAAACGGAATTACAAACAACACATGGACGAAACAACCCCTCAAATCTACATACAAGAGGGTCTCAGAGTATAAAAAGTGCCAGGACTTATACAATAAGAACAGGTCAGGCCTGGCTCAGAAAATTATTGAAGGCAAACCAATACTAACTGCAAATACCACCCCCGCGATAAATGATGTAGAGTCACTTTATCGCGGATTTTTCGAGACCCCGTCGCCTGTTAATCATGAACCAACCATCAATCAGCCCATGAAGAACTTACATAAGGTGATATCGGAGGAGGAAGTACTAGCCGCAATGAGATCATGGAAAATCTCATCACCAGGACCGGAGGGCATAACTATAAGTCAGGTGAAGAGCTGTTCTGTTAAACTCCTATGTGTACTTTTCAACTCCATCTTATACCGCCGATACACACCTTCTGCATGGAATAAATCCCGGATAATTCTACTACCTAAGGAAGGTTACCTGATTGATCCATCTAACTGGCGCCCTATCACTATAAGTTAGGCACTGCAAAGACTACTACATCGGATTTTGGCGGAGCGGAGCTCCTCAGTACTCAACTTTCACTCATTACAACGAGGATTCCGAAAGCTGGACGGAACGATGGCGAACACGGTCCTCTTGGACCATTACATCAAGTCCCGAAGGCTTCGCGCCAAGGCTTCTAACGTAGTATCGTTAGACATCCGCAAAGCATTTGACAGTGTAAGCCACCGTTCTGTCATCAGGGCCATGAAAAGGATGGATCTGGATGAAGTCACTGTTGAAAACATCGCAGGTACATTATCTGCCCACACTACTATCACTATAGGTGGAAACAAAACCGGAAAGATAAAATTCAATAGAAAGGTCAAGCGAGGGGATCCTCTTAGCCCCCTGTCTTCAATCTTCCACGTAAAGAAATACCAAACAATCCCCCTGATGAACGCAGATGCCGCGCAGGCTGCCCGCGAGACGACTCCTAGTCACATATACCCCAGAGATGCCCGGTGACTCACTTTCCCAGTATTAAAAGGCACGATGAGATAGTATCCAAAGTCGGTAGAAATACGCGAGCGAAAGGTTGGGTAACCGATGTGGACGCCCACGTACGTTATCCAGATGGTCAGCTCTACAAACCGGACTTGGCCATCCACCTTCCCAACAACATAGTGGCCATTGTAGATGTACAGATATGCTGCGAAAGCCCAAGAAGCCTGGCCGAAAGCCATGCTAACAAAGAGATGGTATATGATAACCCCACGTTTCGGGATGTAGCTGTCCGCAAATATCCGGGCAAGGAATTTAAATACAATTTTAACATAATGTAACGAGAGAAAATCAGCTTTTACCTAAAAGAAGAGCCGTTGCAGCCCGGCTACAAAGGGAGGAAAAATTATAACGCTGACTAGGAGAAACGGTATCGATTTAAGAAAAGCATTAAAAAAAGTGAAGTAGATGATTTGTCTAGGTCTAAATTTCAAAATTTAAAGAACATTTATAGTTTACCAAAACTAATTGGAATTTTTGTATTTTTTCTTCTAAAAAATTTTCAAATAACAAAATAAGGCCGGCGATATACTTTAGAAGAATAAATTTAGTATATGATTCGCGGCATTAATCAAAGATGGAAATAGTTAATTGCATTTTATTTTTCGCGTAATGCGCCTATTATTTATATTTTTGATCCGCCTCATATGCTCAAATGCATGAGAGAATATTTTATGAAGAAAGATATAACTTTCCGAAGAAAAATTGCCAAATGGTCACACATAGTTGAAATGTACGATCGAGATATCAGTGAAAGCGTATTTAGAGCAACTAAATTAACCTTAGCGAATATTCAGTCAAACCATCGGCAACAGATGAAGGTTAATCTGGCGGCACAAATGTTTTCGTATTCCACTGCTGGTGTTTTGAGTTTAATGACGGAGATGAAATGGGTGCAAGCTAATGGAACAGCTGTATTTGTAAGTTTTATCAACGACCTATTCGACTCTCTAAGCTCTGTGCACTCATAAGCAAAAAGTTCAGTAGTCGTGTGACTAAAGGTTTCAGTCATTCGAAATTTTGGAATTAAAGTCTAAAAGATTTAAGATCCATACAATTTTTATCCAATCCAATCGTAATATTGTCAATCCACCACCGTTTATGCAATTATTAATGATCACCGTTAGAAATGTTCGCTATCTATGCCATTATCTACAAGACCTTGGTTTTGAATATCTCACTACAAAAACGAATCAAGATCCTTTCGAGAATACGTTTAGTATTACTAGAGGATTGTGCGGAGGCAACACAAAACCATCTACTGTACAATTCGTAAGCGCATTTTAAACAGTTGTATTTAAAAATAGCTTTAAATGCAGCTCATATGCGAATTGTGAAGATGATGGCGAATCTTTACTCATATCATATAATAATCTGCTTATAAATACCGATAAACCATCTCAAAATACTACCCGGTCTGTTCCTGAAATAGCCGTTGTCTGTGCAGAATGCTAATTTGATGATAGGACATTTGCTTATTAATAAGACGGCGTATGTAGCTGACTATAGGCTCAAAAATTGTTAAATCATAGATGTCATTTGTGCCAACAGTTTTTGATCGCTGAGAGTACAACGATTTTAAAGATTGCGGTGAAGGGGACCATTAACTTTAAAATCCAAGTGAATATTTCAGTTTTACTAAACGACGGTCAGGATAACATTCTAAACAACATAGAAAATATATTTTTAGAATATAATGTATTAAATAGAGTAAATTATATCGTATTACCATGTTTTCGTTCTGCTCATGGAGATAAAGTTTCCGTAGACTTTAATAAATTACTTGTTAAAATAGTTTTAAAGTTTCTTATTCATCAAATAGATAATATGTTAAAACAAAAAAATTCGCAATATGACAAAAGATTTTTGTAGTAAATTTTAAAATTTTTCTTCTCATTAATAATTGTTTACATTTTATATATTTATTCATGTATTGATTTATGGATTTATAGTTTTAAGTTTTTTAATAATAAATATTTAACAAATTGTTCATCCCACAACATATTTGAATAAGGCCAACAACATATGAGGGCCAAAACTTAGTACTTAAAAAATTGCATTGAGCGGCCTGTTATTTTTATGGTCTATGATTGAAACATGAGTAGGTGTGAGGTCTAGTAC
>CM008238.1:4147710-4159467 GCA_002278615.1 Pogonus chalceus | reverse complement strand
ATGACTTTAACAATACTTTAAAATTTTCCTGCATAATTTTGTTATAGAAGTTAGAATTTTGGAAAAAAAACTAATGCCTTAATAATGAAAACAGAATAATTATAATAATTTTTTTTAATCTCTTAAAAAGATTTTGCTAGAACTTTTATTTTGTTTTGTTTTCTGTATCTTATTATTTCATTTGCTTTTCTTTAAAAATGGAAATGTTTTAAATAAACCTAAAAAAAATAATAATATTATTTTAAATTTTTATTTAAAATTTATTTTGCTTTGATATCACAACCATCGATTATTACGACTGATTTTACTGTCCCTGTGCTCCGTCGCTATAAGCGGCTTTTATTGATATATTAAACATAAATGAACCGAAGAAAGATAAAAACAATTTCGCAAATATTATAAGAAATCTATATTATTCAAATAAACGTTTTAAAAAAAGAAAAATCATATTTAGTATTAAATAACATTTATTTTTAAATTATACATTAAATTTAAATTTAAAAAAATGCATTTTATATAAACTTCAGTATTTATATAATTATATTTCCATTTTTTAATTTTCATTTTCTTTGATAAAGATTAATTTATAATTTATTATTTCAATCAAATTATAATTTATTTCAAAGTAGAAATTAACATTTATTTTGTAAAATCAACCTAAAATTTAAATATAACAACTATAAAATTTCTAAAATTTATGTAAATATAATTTTGTATTAATTATATTTTCGTGTGAGAACAAGAATTTCCCATCAAACTCATATTTAAAATAACAGGTTTATGTATATTTTGTAATAAATATTAAANATATTTAAAATAACAGGTTTATGTATATTTTGTAATAAATAATAAAATATTACCCAAAATAAACACGTATAAATCAATAAAAAATAAATTTTTCTTTGTTTGTACAACATAAAAAGTTAAACAATTAAATAAAATTATACATGCTAAAATGAATTAAATAAAAATAATTTAACAAGTTGTATCAAATTAAATAAAATAACTCATTGTGGAAAAAAAATAAAATTAATGAATTAAATTGTATTTCATGGTACATAGAGATAATTTATAATTCTAGTTTTGTAGGTCGCTAATGTTTTAAATGAAAATATTTCTGATTATTTCAAAATTCAAATGAGTTTTTTTACATTTTCTACTGAATAAAATTAATGATTGTAATTTATTATTGTGTACGTTTTGAAATAAAAATAACTTTTAAATTTTTATTTAGAATGCAAACATATACGATTTTTTTGTCTGTTATATAATTATATGTATGCAATTTTTAATAGGATTAGTGTAAATTTATTTAAATTTTATTACCTTGCAAATATTTCAACTTGAAACTGTAAAAAATTATTTAATATTTATCATAATAATTTGAACAAATTTTCTAATTTTTAAACTAACATTTAATATTTTTTATTTTATATGAATTTTAAATAGGTGTGTTTATTTACCGCGTCAATGTAACTTTTGTTGTTAGTAATATATTTCCTCCCACGCAGAGCATAACTACATTTACAACACGATTGTTTTTATAAACAGAAAAATAAAATAGAAAAAAATATTAAACCTGATTTACTCCACACAAAATCAATCATTTTTTATTTTGATCTATTTTTTATCGGACTTTATATTTTTTATTATTATTATTTTTGTCTCGTCCTAACACAGATCAAATTAAGTTCAAAATAATAACAAATTTTTGTGATTGTAATACGTATTAGTACTTATAGATTGACTAGATAAAATTAAGAAAATATTTAAAAAATTCTGAACAATTTACAAAGCGTAGTATATATAATATTAACGCAGCATTATTCTTTTGTTTACGCGAGTAATTTAGAACATTAGACAGTCACGCCCAGCCAACTCGAATACAAATAATTGTTAGATGGCGGGGCCCATCCTCGCGGCATTTTTTAACAGTTGAAGGTGAGCCACGGGCCCTGCAGCAATTTATACAAATGTTCGCGTATTTATGCGTAATCTGTAATCGAAACCTTTAAACGTGACCTAATTTTAAACTGCAATTCTTGACGTTTTACTAATGTAAAATATCTGCATTTGTAAGCGATAGTAATTTTCTTTGAAAAAATTTGTAGGTATTTGTAAATATAAGTAGATTTATTTATTAGTTGGTATTTATAACAGAATTGGAATGTTTAGATTTTTAAGAATATTGTGGAATTTTTTCGAAATGTTATATATTCATAAAAGGATGTTTGTGGTCGATAGAAATTTTTGGTTGAATTACCGCAGACTTATATTTTATAAATATTTACCATTAATTTTCTAATTTTTATCTGTATTATTATTAATTGTAGATTTAAATATACAAATTACTACATATTTTTCTGTAGTATCAGCAACTTCCTTTAGAATATTTATAATTAAAAAAATAATAAATAAATTGCGAGTAGCAATTAATTTTATTATCATATGTGGAATATTACGTTTCTTTCGTTTCAAAAATATAAATAAAATGACCTTTAATTCATAAAAAAAATAGAACATTTATTTATATAAAATAAGTATACACAGAAATGAAATTGTAAGCAAATCTTATATTCTTGTAACTATAATAAAACGTGAAATCTTATTTTAAAAACATACAACATAAAAAAGCCATTAATTTCCCGAAAGGGAACAGATAAGAATAATTTTTGCCAAGGATTTTAGCCTCAGAAATGTTCTAAACCTGATGTTTATCAAGTAAACAGTATTAAAAATCAACCCAACCCAAAACTCAAATATTTTCAACCTCTCCTTTTTTCTTTTATTGTTTATTTCAAATTTATTCCTTCTTATTTTTAAGGTGCAGTTCAAAATATTGTCATTTTCTGTTGAGAAATTAAATTTTAATGATATATTTAAATAGTACACCTAAGTTTTGAATAATACCGAAATGAAATGTTAACTTTTGAAGCATGTCTGTTTTCGGCAGACCGCTTTTGCAAAAGATATTCGCAGGAAGATCACGTTTTCTACCTACCACTACAACACAACCATTTCAAGTTGAACATAGCAGACACACAACAGAACAGTCAGAAACAGAGAAAAGATGGGTTTAGCACCCACAGCGGGCCTCAACCATAAAAAAATCACACGAAAAGTGCTCAAACCACATGAAATTAAAAATCCCTTGACCCTATTAATATTAAAATCAATAATTAGCCGACACAATCAGTGATTTACATTACAATTACGATGAAGAGAATGTTTGTCTAAACACAGAATCATTTTGCATCATTTTTGCATCTATCATCGATGTGATGTTATAGCGGCGGCGTTTTTTTGTTTCTAGTCAAGGCCAATGAGATGGCTGTCAGCTCTCTGACTGTGGTTTATGATCCTTTCTACAATGCTTCGTTAATTCGTGTGCACACAATGTATTGTTTTATTATCCACAAGTTCCGTTAACTATATTTACTGGATGCAGCAGTAAAGTTTGGTGTTGGTGCGATAGTTTATTAGAATGTATGTCCCACCCGCATAACAATGCACGCATAACTGGACGCCATAAAATATATTAATGTCTCTTTGTCGTTGCTGGTTATTCGAATAACCTCCAACTCGAAACACAACTTCATTTCATAGTCACTTTTCGATTTCAACTCTTAATAGGTTTTCATTTTTTTCCAAACTTATCTGTCCTTACAATTAGATTTATAATCTTTTAAATACAGATATGATAATATAAAAGCTAATTTAGCTTAAAGCTTAAATCAAAATTGTCCGAACGATTGCATAGCCTAATAGATAATACTAGTAAATATAGAATAACTCAGATATTAATATTAATTTGAAGCTTATATCAATATACTTGTAATTTTGTATATCTTTCGTGAATTTATATAATTTAAAAAAGTATTTTTATGAAAGTAACCTTGCCAAATAAAGATATAATAAAAGTTAAATGCAATTCTGGAAATTTAAGATTAAATTTCAAGTCAAGTACATGAGATAGACAGATAAAAAAATAGCGGTACATTTGACAAATAACAATAATTTTGATGCACATAAAAATTCGCAACAAGTCGAGAAATATGATTAGGGAGTGTCCGTCCAAAGCAAAGCAGCAACAAACATAAAACACAGAACAACGTTTGTGTGTCAAGTTGCAGATTGCGGCAGTGTAAGTTTTGATGTAACTCTCATAGAAAACCACATGTTGTTAGTTTTATTTTTGGTACGCAATATTAAACGCCATACCGCCGCGTCGTCCGCTACACGTCATAAACGCGGTACATTAAAGAATCGCATCAATAACTTTTATCCTATAAATAAAAGTTAAACAGCTTTTGACAAACGTTTTACTAATAATAATATTTTTACTATGTATTTTCTATTCGCATTTGTTTTTTTTGCTTATGTTTTATGCATTACACCATGCAACCATTTTTTATTCTTTCATTTGCAATATGCTTTTAATATTTTTATTGCTGTAATAAAAACAGTTTGTGGGTAGGTCATTTTTAAAATGATCTACTAAATTAATGGGTCTCATTTTTTAATTACTATTATAGCTTCTCAAATTTCTTTTTATAGCTGTTATTTCACAATTTGGAAGTCTAAATATTTATTACAAATAAAAAAAAATTATTTTTTTTCAAAATCTTAACTGCAATATATATTTTGTTTAACAATTTAAACAGTGTTTAAAATATATGTTTTTTTATATATAAAAGAGAAATATTAATTTATATTTTTTGTTTATTTACAGATTACACTTCCCGTGGAGATAGAATCGTGCCAATAAGTGCATAATAAAGGACTATAATTGTTCCTGAGATACCTGCATAGACATTAGAATAACCATAAAAGCAAATATAAAATATTTGCTGCTGTGATCAATAATTATTAATAAAATAATAATAATAATTTTAATCGTAGTGTTAAACAATTCGTGATATTACAATTACCATGTATAATTTAAACGTAAACGTATCAGCCGCTGGGACACCAGTAAATAATTTATTAGCGGTGGAAAATGCTTGCACAACACCGCGCACCCCAGAAATATTAAACTCTTTAATCGCCATGACCAATCCATTGGATGGATATAATTTCAACAATGATACCCCTAAATGTGGTAGTGTTCCCCAGAATATTTGTAATGATTCGAACAGTTCTACCGGAAGTAATCAAGGTGAAAATTCTGGGGGTACTACAGGGAACAATTCTCCTCCAAGTGTCCAACACACGTGCTCGCAATTAATCAAAGCTGGACTCAAACTTTCGATCGAATCTAAACGAAAACATTCACCTGATAGCGATGATTTCTTGGATTTGGATTTAAATACAAAGAAAATTAAAAAAAGCGATGATGATGACGACGGAGATGGGAGTCTGTCGCCGAACCAAGGGGTACGTTACTAATTGTTACAAAAACTTACATTTTTATTTCATTTATCATCTTTATATTATAATATAAAGTAAAAGTTTAATCTAATTTTTTAACTTCCAACATTTTTCAAAGCAAATGTTCTTGTATTATTCTGTATATTTATTATTGTTAATATAATTGAAAATTGTTGTTTTTGCTTCAAATAACATTCTATAACACTTTAAATTTTCAATTGACTGAAGTTAATATTTATTATTTTCTTATAAATATATAACAATTATTTTTCAGCTGACGCCAGAAGACGAAGAAAGAAGACGTCGTCGCAGAGAACGCAACAAAATAGCTGCAACAAAATGCAGATTAAAGAAACGTGAAAAAACGGTGAATTTAGTACATGAATCAGAAATACTTGAAACACAAAATATCGATTTAAAATCACAAATCCAAGAATTAGAATCAACACGAAGACGACTAGTAGATATGCTTGCGATGCATTCACCATCTTGTATGAAATCTACAAATAATAGCGACCACCATTACACGCAACAATCTAGAGATGGTAGATTCATCGTTGATGATGATCATTGCTATAGTCCTGAAGGTCCTTTACCTCCTGTTACATCTGTTATTGATACAAATGGATATAATAGACCATCGTCTGTTGATATTAGTTCAACGTTTAGACATCAAAATGGTGAATATTGCAATCGACCTGCCAGTGTTGGAATCAACGATAATTCATATTCAAGATCGAATATTCAGTTCGCAAAACCACCCACTATTATTGTCGAGGAGGAGAATTATTCACCTCCTTCGCAACTTACAAATTTGGACAGCAACACTGGTAGCTTGTACCATTATAATTCGCAACAATGTCACAATTACAATAGTACAAATGGTACAAATCAAAATTATAACAATCAAAATTTGGATAATGGATGCATGGCGTAATTTCGAATTATATTTTATTTAAATTGTACTTTTTTGTTATTTATATAAACACCTAACTCATTTTAAAACCTATTTCTTTTTTCAATTATTCGCTGAATTATAACTCGTGTCATTATAAAATAAAAGCGAATCATTTAAATAAGAAATTACTTGTAAATTTAAAACAAATGTTATTAAATCTGTATATATAACAAAAAAGTATTGTTAATTTGGATTTTATTTGATCGATCTGAAGTTTTCTTTTATATTTGTTAAACATATCTATAGAAGTTAGGTGTTAAAATGTTGTGCAAAATTGTTTAAGTACAGTAATGAGCATTCCTCGTACGTAGTATGATTCTTACGTAAACTGAAAATTCGATGAAAATTAATTTGTTAACTGCCAAAAGGTATAGAGTTCATACTACTATAATTAATAATGTTGGTTCTTTTTTATATTAAATATTTTTCTATTTGCTTTTTATTTCTCTAATAATTTTAGAATTAGAGATTTATATTTATATTTTCAAGAAAGTACCTTCTTTCCATTTACCTCTCTACTACAAGTAGAATGAATTATTTATTGTGATTAAAACTTATTCAACTAACTTATTAAATCATCATAAATGATGATACAATACTATATAATTAATTTTCTAAATAATATTCTTATTTTTTTTACCTTTTATTTGATAGATTATTATTTAAAAAAATAATTATAAGTGAATTTTAAACCAGTATCTGACAAATTTATTTTTAAAAAACTCGGTTCTATATTTTCTTATTACTTGTTATAGTTCTTACTATTTTTGTAATGATAACTATAATATTTAGATTATATATTTTACAGTGTGCTTCAAGTTCAAGCAATTGCTACTATTTGCTTATAATTTTTAACCTATGCAAAAATACTTTTATAAATATATAGGACTATATTTCATACAAGTATTCTTGTTGCGGTCTATATTATATAAGAATTATCACAAATCTCTATTATCAATTTTGTGATGATAATAGTTTTGCTTGTGAATTTTCTTTTGCTATTTCAATGACAGTTACATTAATATCTCGTGCTTAATTTTGTAACGAGTGTTTAATACACAAAATTAATAATTATTAATAAATTATTCGCTTTTTTTGTGATTTATTAACAATTATTGTTTTGAATTTTGGAATAATTTCTGTTAAAATGATGAATTTCGGCAGAATTTTGATCTAAAAAAGACAGCGTCTTTTGTGATATTTACCTAAAATCTGAATTAGCTTTTGTGTTAAAGTATGAGTTACCAGTGCTTCATTTTTATATCTTGGAAGTTATAATTAAAAATTTTACGTGCCATTAGTGCCTTGGTTAAGTGCCCAAAGGGTATAAAGAGAATATATCTTTATAAAATTGTTGTACTATTACAGTTTGCATATATTAAGAAGTATAATAATTTTATGTTAATAAGAAATATTGTTTGTTTCTCATTTATAATTTACTCAACAGATTATTATATTATAAATGTGCTTTAGGATAAGTTTTTTACTGGTGCTGTAGTGATCATAAGCCATTAAAACACGCACACATTAGTATTATTACAATAATTATAATGCTTTTCCATCTTAATGCATTAAATGCATGCCATGTAAATTTTCTTACGCATAATTTATTATTTGTAATTTTTGTATATTTACAAATGACTATCACTTTTACTTTTCTATATAAAATTCCATGTTTAGAAATTAAGTTATCAAAATTTTTATTTCTCTAATAATTCTAATTATCTTCTTAATTTTTAGCACATGGTTACCTATATTTTAAGTCGAATAACGGGTCTCTTTAATTACCTGATTAATTGATATTGTAAAATTGTGCCTTTTATGAAGCAAATGTAATAATTATAAATAAAATTCTAAATTGGAAAGATCAACACTATTTGTTTTTAATTAACCACTCATTTATCTTATAAAATATTAAATTATCGTAAAAATAATTTAATAGCCTTTTATATTAAAAATCAAAGAAAAATTCTGTTACCAATTTATTTAAAAACTAATTTGTCTTCATTATTAAAAAATATGTCTATTAAAACCTTATCTAAAGCTTAATTTGTTTGTTTTTCACATTAATTCAATTCTAAATTTTCTTAAGCAATAGCATCAGTTTGAATTTTGTTAAATTACCTCATGAAATTAAATAACCAAATAGCAAATTATTTTATAAATATATCAAAAAAAAATTTTTTTCTATTATCAAGGTCAGTAGTTTAATAAATTTGAAGATATTCCTTACCAACAAAATTGGCAGAACAAAAATCAGCACATGAATTACTTTTATAAGTTTGTTTAACTTAAATTAAAGATAGATTTTAGCTCCACCATAAGTCTCCAATGTAAGAGTGATTTAGAAGGCTATTTCAATATAGATTAAAAAAAAAAAAATTACACTAATTTTAATTGCCTATTTTGAAACACCATTTAATAAAGACTGCATAGTTACCGAAACATCCTAATTATTTAATAAATATAAAATTACTCGAACAAACATTTAATTACTAAATTATTTATCCATAAAATATAATATCTATATTAAAAGTTTAAACTCATTTTGATAAATTAAAATAATAGTTTTAATGTCAAAACTACATTTTTTGATATACAGCAATAAATATAATCCTACTTAATAACATATTACATTACAAATATAGATAAGTTGGTTGTATATGATGGGAAATAAGTTAAAAAACAATATGTTTTAGGGAAGGATAAATCTAGGAAATAAATCTAGAAAGAAAATAAGGTACGGGGACAACATTAAGAAGAATTTATTTTATTAATGATATAATATCATGAGTTTATTTATAAAAATGTATTTATGAATCAATAACCAGAACAAAATACAAACCGATGATAGAAATTTAAATTAGAATGTAATAAAAGATGCCCTATACCTAAATATTTTATTTATGAACCAACAATGATATTATTGATTGGTATATGGATCAATTTAACGAAGAAACCAATGAAGCCCATGATGCAAAAACCGATGGCAGTTGCAATTGCAATTTTTTGAAATTCTGCAATAAAAAATTCAACATTATAAAAAATACTTAGTAAAACATAAAATTCTTGGATTAGAAAATATATCTGGAAGCGAAACGCTATATCAAATATAAATATCATTTACAGTTAGTTATAAGTAACAGCTTGTATTAAATAGGTTACTAAATTTTTGGCTCATATATTTCAAATAACAAACATACAATTTGTAAGAATGCCAATATTTATTCCGTTTTCATTTAAATGTAATAATAAATTTCTATTTACTCAAAACTAATTTAACAATATGATTAGTACACGTATATAGTGCCAACAATTCACTTATAATTCCACAATAATTAGCGATAATAATCGATTTGTGATTAAATTGGTTAAAAATACTACAAATACAATAATATAGCTAATAATTACATACCTTTTCTGTCTGGTTTTGTGCATCTTTTGACTAGCCTTATGGAATCTTTAGCGAACTGTTTACCAGGTTCCATAAATTTTGCGATTTGGTCCATGGTTAATAATATCTAAAATAAATAAAAGACAGTTAATATTAAATGATTTTAAAAGTTTTAAAACAATTATAAATAGTTAATTTAATGTAATTACCTGTTGTTCAATGTAGCAAAAGCAAAATGAACCCTTCTCTTCGACAACACCACAAATAATTAAGCACTTCTCAATGTGACATACACATACGACGCAACACGAACGCCACGATGGCAGAGAAATCAGTGACGTGTTCGCGTCTGCGTTTTATAATCAAAAATTATAATACAATGTGGAACTAAAAAAACGCATTTATTGTTATAATATTTTTAAGTTATAAAAAATAATTAAAGAATTGTAATAAATAATTAATTTTAAATAATAAAATTGTTTTATATATTATTAAAAAAAATTAAATAATTTTAATTTTCAAAATGATACTTATTTGTATACATACATACTTATAAGTTATTTAGAATGCATAACTTACAAAAATCTGCAACAATTATATATAAAATGAATATATTTTAACTATATGCAGAATTAAAAAAAACTATATATGTATATAATTAACTTCTAACCTTTAAGTTCAAGTTATTATTACCAAATCATATAAATTAATGGGAAATTTGTTTTTATAATTAACTTAATTCCCAATAATAAAAATACCAAATTAAATCAATAAAGTAAATATTACAAAATCTTCAGTTCATAGAAATGATTTATCTCTCAAAGTAAATAACATCAATAAACACATCTGCTCTATCAGTTACCAAAATATATTTTAAAAAGGCTAATAAACTGCAATAGTACGCTAGTTATAAACAAATTTAGACATCCTGTACTTTAACTTGGCATGCGTCATGACAATACATTCATTAGCGCCAAGTTATTCATAAAGAGAACATCGTAAAAAACCGTTTTTTGAAAAATATTGTAAAAAAATAATTAAGAATTCATAGTTTTATTTATATAGAGTTAAAATGTTTAAAATCATTGTTACTTTGTTATTTGTTACTTGTTTTGCGTTAATGTGCTTTGGATTTGAAGATTGTGGTAAAATATCTTAATTTTTCTTTTTTAATAATAGAATTAAATTTCTGATTCAGTTATTATTCTAATAATTGCTTTATATTCTCTTAATAAACATTTAAATAAAAGAAGATCAAAAACATAATTTTTACGTCTCACATTTTCTAAAATAAATTTAAATATATATTTTGTTAAAACTAGCATTTACTTGAATTTTTAGTCTTAAAATTAAAAAAATAAAGAATTTTCTAATATAAAACTTAAAAACAAAATAAATAGGAATAGATTATTATCATTTTATTTTAGATATTAGTCAAAAATATTCATAACAAAAGAATATTTTCTTTAAAAAAGTAATCACTATAATAAATCAATGTACAATGTCAAAATTATTACTTTTGAATTAGTCTATACTTACGTTTTATAACTACATATATTTTATTTATCATTTAATTTGAAATATCATGTTATTTTTTATTATAATGATTATATTTCAATTATTTGTATTCTAAAGAAAATAAAAATAAATTTATTTCTTTGTATTGAATTGCCTCTAAAAACATTCTATAATTTAAGAAAACAAATAATAATTGCTTATTTTCAGGATCAAAAACAGGAGAAATAAAATCCATAACAATAACTGGGTGCCCTGACCTTGATGAAAGATGTATTCTTCGTCGAAATACAAATGTTACGCTTACCATGGAATTTAATCTAAGTAATATTTATTTTCTTTTACAAACATATATTTATAATTTCCACGCAAATATTATTTAATTGCTCTAATAATAATACGTTTTTTGAAATTTTTAATTGTAATGATAGTTTATTTATAATACGGAAAGCCATGAATTTTAGAATTTCAATTGTTCTATGAAGAAATATATATATATATATATTTAATATTTTTCATT
>CM008238.1:4069785-4079872 GCA_002278615.1 Pogonus chalceus | reverse complement strand
ATATTTGTTAACAAATGTGAATTATGATATATGAGAGGAAATATTAATTTATAAAATGTGGTTTATATTGCATATGTGTACTTATATGTATGCATGTACATATGAATATTTACAAGAAAATATATGATACATAAAATGCTACATAAACGTATAAATATAAACACTACGAATAAATATGAATATTACGTTGTTGGTTGACATATACGTATAGGATCTATTTGTTATCTTTAAGTATTTCATTTTAGAAGCGCTACTGTAATTATTTATTTTTTTATTAAACATTTTCAAAATATTTTATGAAACAAGTATTTACTTGTCTTTTTCGGCTCATATCAAATGTATTCATTATAATTTTTTTAATTTAATAGACTTTTAAAAGTCTGCGGCTTTGTATATTTGTACAGTCGTAAATCGAAGCATTGTTCGTGGGTTGAATCAAAATTTGTTCAAAAGATATGGGAGAGTCTAATTGTTCGTTCGCAACTAGGATGTTTGTAAATCGAGGTATCACAACTCAAAACAATTGTAGCAAAATTACTGTGTAGTTAAACTTATTAAAGTGTTATTTTATATGTTACCCAGATTGTCAACTACGAAATAAATTCAATACATTATAAAATGTAGTTGTGCAATCACTTATGAAAGCACCATTTGCATTTATTTTTTACAATAAAAGACATTTTTCCGAGAAACAAAAATTTTTGTGTTACCGCAGTTACCTAAAATTTATAATTTGTCTCATGATAATTTAAAATTGTTTTATTTAAGAAATCAAAAGCAATCTTTTAAATACTGAAGATAAAAAAATTAAATAATGGAGATAAAAAATATAAATAACAAATACAAATAAATATATTTTAGATTTATCATTTATGTATTTTGTCAGAGCACAAATATAAAGTATCCGACCAAAATTAGTTTCTACAATTGAAGACGAAACCGAAATCGAAATCGAATAGTTTTATTACCATTAAAAAATGAATAATAAATATATTCACAAACTTTCTATTCAATGCGGGCGAAGCGTTTAATTCACACAAAAAATAATTATATCAAAGCAGTCCGTACTTAAAATTAGTTAGGAATTGTGACAGTAAAAGAAATCATAATATTTCAGAAGCGGTTAATATATTTAAATACAAAAGTAGTTTTTTTTTTTTAATTTGGGCATTTCTTCCTTAGATATTTTTTTCTTAAAATTATTCCTAGAAAACTAACCCTAACCCTTGTTGCCGATCGTTACCGAAAGCAACGGCGACCTATCACGAACGAACTTTCAGTTTCACTCTTAGTTCGGTCCGAAACCGAAACTTAACAGAACTCCTATTTTGCGCAGAAACTGACCGAGACTGAAACCGAAACCGAACATTCCGTCGGACACTACAATAGTTATCTGTGTATTAAAAGTGCAAAGTGGGACATTGTCGATTNTTAAGAGCGCAAAGTGGAACATTGTCGATTGAGAGGTTACTGCCGAGCGACTTAGGAGCGCGGCATTCTCTCGAAATCGACAATGTCCATTTGCGCTCGAAACACACACAAGATAAAATAAAATAATAAGTTTTACATAGCAGGAAATTTTGTTAGGTTATGTAATGTACCGTCAGAGCAACCATATGTCAGATTGACTTGTGAAGGTAATATACGTGTAGGTGACGTCAGCGAGCGTTTTTTCTACTTTGCCGCTCTAGAAATCAAAGTTACATTTTGAGCTGACAAAAGAGAGCGCAAAATACCTACTTTGTGTAGCGACTGTAGAAAAATATAATTTAAAATACTGCTGATAAAACAAATTGAAAATGAAAAGGTTTTTTTTTAATATAAATTTCCTAATTTAGAAAGCATAACATTTAAAAATTATAAAAATAAATAAACCAAATTAAAAATAGAAATTTCAAATGCTAAACCGTAAAAATTTGGTATATCTTTTATTTGTTAATAACACAAAGTTTGAATAGTTCAAAAGCAATAATAATACATGTATAAAACTTGTATATAGATAAATCTTAAAATATTAAACCCAAAATTTTTGTAAATAATGATACATATCAATATTTTATTATAATTCTATATTGTTTTCAATTCTATTTTATTCAATACATTCTTTTAATATTGCAAGACGATTTATTATATGTACGTAAATCTGGTATAAATATATTATTTATTTCTATTCTCTGCATTGAATTGAAGGTCTGTAATATTTCTTTTCTATTGATCGAAATAAGAAGCTAAAATATTTCTTCTAAACTTCTGGTACAAAATAATAAAATTTATATTCACTTAATATTATTATTCAGGCTGACAGTTCGTACAAATTTAATTTATTTGTTTTTTGTGCTTACTAATTATTATTTTTCCCCTTTTTTAACAGTTTTATTGAATTTTATTAAATTTAAACATTAATGGAGAAAAGGTAATTTAGATTATTAAATTTATTTAATTAAAATATTGCATTTCAAAATCTTAATACTCAACGAATACAATAAATTATTTCAGATTTCAAACGTCTTTAGAATAAAATAACAAATTGTTTGTTTTTTCGCTAGTTGTATTTAAAAGCTTTGATGTACATTAAAGCTAATTATTATTCGCTGAAGATGTATTCATGGTAGTTGAAATGTACATTAGTATTATTCTAGAAAAAAAAATTAAAAAAAGATTTGTTCTTTTTTTTTTTAATGTAAATATGTCTTTTTCATTTAATGTAAAATTTAATTATTTAAGAATAGAAAATCAACCGATTTTGCAAAATAAATAATGTTATACANTTATTTAAACAGGATATCAACTTTACAAAAATATTTTATTTATTATTTTTGTAAAGTTGATATCCCGTTTAAATAATATATTACATTTTTTGTTTATTTTTTCAAGAATTATTATAAGATATATTGAATTCTTTATAAAAAATGAAGGTGGATGATTTTGAATGTGAGTAACTGTATGTTTGTAAATCATTCTCAATTGCTGAGCTATAATGCTGTATGTAAAAACCGTAAAAAAGGCTTTAAATATTTTTTACCGGTAATAAGATCTTATCAAGTCAATGTCTTGACCCAAAATACCCATAATCCGTGATTTTCATCAAAAACGGATTTAACAATGACTCACAATGCATTACTTGTTTAATATTCTAAGACATGGCTGTTTATCATTTATTGCAGATTTTATAAACCGACCAATTTTTAAAAATATAAATACTTGAAAGTGATAGTAGTTAAATATATTTTTATAATAATTCCTATAAATATTACGAGAAAATCCTGAGAACATACATAAATTTTAGCTAGAAATTATCCAATTTCATGAAGCAAATAATCAATTGTTACGGTACACCACACAACATATAATATATAAATTTTTTCACATGCATGTCTAACTAACAACCTGTAACCCATATGACTGTCAGAAACAACAAACACCATCCAGACATCCAATCAACTCTAAAGATACATATACAGAGTTCACAGTTTCACGTCAGTCATGTGGTTAGACAAAGATGGTGTGCATGACAAAATCAGCACTAGTAAGTCCATCTTTCTTACTTGTTATAAAGGATGACATCGGGTAACCACACGCGGTTGTATGGTATCCTTATAACGTGTATTCCACCAAATTCAGACTTATTCCATTTCAAATGATGATCCGTCCAAATTTGCGTAAGCCAGCAGTTTGTTGTCAGTATTTGATTCCGTTCGTCCTGAAAAACGAATAAACGAATCAAATGAAATCGGTTTTTTAGGCTCGCAGTTATCTCACGGTGAAACAGATTTAAGCCATGCTGCTTTTACAATCGCTAAATCCTATTAAGGTTCTTGCCAATTATGTATTACACATTTTCTACGGATTATTGCATTTTTATTTATTTGAATTTTTCAAAACACTTATAATTATATACATACATTAAAGTAACACTTAATAATTAAACAAAAGTAAACATTTATTCTTATCTTAACTTTTTCGAATACCAGAAAGAAGTTAATAATTTTTTATACTTTGTGATAGGTCTATTATATTAGTATATGTATGTGTTCCAGTTGAAATATAATTTACTTCGAATGTATACATCTGCAAAATAATGTTTATTTCTCATTTAATCACAATCTCCATGTCCAATAGAATTAATAAGTACTGCATAAAATATCAAAAATTAGTTCAACAGAAACTCATTAACATATTTTTTTTTTTATATTCACTAAATATAATCATCGCCACGAAACAATGTAATTGCGTAATCATTGTATGTATATATGGTACCGTCACGCGATCTAAAACTTATTATTTGTACCGAAAAAGCCATTGTTGCTATATAAATAAACGCTTTGTAAGTAAGTAACCAATGTAAACAAAACCTGCGTACACTTCATAATTTTTTTTCAAATAAAGTTTAGATGTACTGATTCGTGGCAATAACTATTAGCCTTTTTTTAATGTAAATAATTAAAAAAAAATTAAATTATATACTTATAACGCGACTAGTCTTAAAATTTGCTAAAAAAAGAAAAAAATAATAAAATCATTAAATACATACATTGTCAAAAATTACATGTTGTTTTTTTAAATTTTTGCATATTTTATTTAGAAAGTACATTTCAATAAAAATAATACAAAACGAAAACGTTTATTTTTTTAAGACTTTGCAGGCATTTCAAAAATAAATAGTCGGGTAAACAAAATATATTTTTCATAGGGTTGAAAAATCCAAGAATAAATATCGATGCTCACGTTCTAATATGGTGTATCCCACATTGAGAAAATATTTCAGGAAACGATAAAAACGTTGCACAGTCTCAAATATAACAAAACAAGTTTTTTTTTACGTTTGTTAAAATACACTAGTAATAATAATAAATAAAGTGAAAAAAATACAAATTAATAAGTTGTTTAATTATTATGTGGGTTATGACATATTGGCCGCTTACTATCTATGTACTTATGTGGGATACGTTATTTTGTTAATTGGGTTCGAGGTGTCACAGAAAACAGAAAAAAAGAAGAGAATTTCAGAGAAATGATTTGTTTTTTATTTTATAATTTTTTTTTAATACACAGTTTAACATATTTTTATATTTTGCCATCTAGTAAATATTTCAAATTCTGGATATTGACTCTTTTTATTTTACCCGAGCGAATTAAAATGAGTCGCATTATCGCAGGATCGTCATAATTTAAAAAATAATCGTAGCTGAAATAATAAATTTATAATTACCTTCTTACTCATTGTATTAAATACGTTTGTAAAATTAACTTAAAACATCAGAGTCCGCTAACTTAACCTAAGAATGTGGGATACGTAATTTTAGAATTTTCATTTAAAAATAGTAAATAAATAATTTGACCTCTAAAATTTTAATATAAGCTGCACATTATTATTATGATGATTTCATTTTTCGAAAAATGTCAATTTCCGAAATTTTGTGAGATACGCCATATTAGAACGTAGGTATCGATATATTAATAGGTACTTTAAGTAAAAACATTTAGATTAAAGTTTAAAAGGATGTAATTTGATGATATCCATGTCAAAACTATCTTACAGTTTTTCGTTGAAAATATTATTTACAAGGATATANTTATTCACAAGATTGTCATTATAAAATAAATATTCAATATATAAATATCTTATACAGATTTTTGTTACTATCAGACGAACTATTCATTCAAAAACATAAAAATAATTTTCACTTTAGATTAATGAGATGAAATATTTATTTAGAACAACTTTCTGCGTAAGAATAAGTAAGTCAAAAATTTGTTAACCATATATGTTATTTGATAATTAATTAAAAAAATTGTCATGCTATGATTTACTATTATGGTTGCAATGGTTATTTATAGCATCACCGAGTAACCAATTTGTTATATAATTGTTAAAACACCCAAGTGATTGAATCTATCATTATATTGATTTCTATAATTATGATCAGATAACTTCAAGTATTGTTTATGATTTAAAATGTTTTTAATTTTGTTAAAAGAAGTTCATATGCTATATTTATTATAATATTTAGAATAAAAATTAACAACAAGCGAACAACAAACGATATTTGATACCCGAAAAACTAAAAAAAAATATTTAAATATATTATTATAATAATAAAACTTTACTAAAAATATAATTTTGCAATTAATAAGCAATAAATATAAGTTTTAGTTTGAAACAAATCTCTTTACTAAATTGTTTTTGAACCAAACGTAAAAAAATGTTATCATTTTTCTTTCGCATCAATAAGTATTTTACATAGATGAATACCGAATTTATTTGTAAATGATCCAACATTTTTCGTCTAGTTAAATATGATATAAATTTAAGCTGATAAAAATATTAACTGTTTTCTCATTCTGTAAAATATTTTTAATTATTAAATAGAAATTATTTACTTATTATTCATTAATTTTGTTTTTTAGAACTGACATTTGATTACATTCACTTTTTAATAATACATACTTTAAATTTAAAAGATTTTGAGTTTAAAGAGTTAATTTTTATTTTTTTAAATATTAAATATTTCCCGAAGCCTTGTGTTCATTTTTGACAACGGTTATATTTGAGATGGCTACTTATAACAATTTGAATTTAAGTCGTTATAGTAATTGAAATAATTTCTATTTTAATGTGAAATAAAATCAATAAAATATAGAATATCATATCGTAAGAGCTAACAAAAAGTCACATAAAATTTCATCTCATTCCTATGCTTGTTCACGTTCAACTTTGACTAAACACCAAGTAAAATTCTCAACTCACGACGTCTATGATGTGATATAAAGCTGCGCCGAAGGTAACTGTCAGTACTTCAGATGCGTTCGCTACCGGACGCACGGCTGGATCATAGTCGGCCATGAGGTGCCTTATCAGACGCCGCTCAGCGTCGTCTGCCCAACATATGCGACCTGAAAATCAAATAAAAAATTTAACAAAGTTCTTTACGACTTATTGGATATTTTTCAAATTGTATTCGAAGATTTGACCTTCAATAGGGATCAACTTCTTTTATACATAATAATTAAATCCAGAAATATATAAATTTAACTGAAAACTTTATAATTTAAATATTGTTAATATACACTTTCAGTATCATAAAAGCATTTTATTTAATAATTAAAATATAATTGCATGAAATAGAAATTAATTTTTTTATTTTAAATAAATAAAAACATAGATGACTAAATAAAATTTTTATTGAAACAATTTAATAAATAAAAGATGTAAATTATACGAAATATAATTTTTAAATTTAATAGCTATAATAACAATTTTATTATATTTAAACCATGTTTTGTTACAATAAAAGTTCATTATTTCTATTTAAGAAGCGTTGTGTAGATTTGTAAAAACAATTACTTTAACTAAACTCAGTTTTTTCAGAGACTTGTTTTTTAAATTGACAGGAAATATAAATCAAAATATAATCAGCTAATTGCCTTGCCATTACAAATAGATTTAATCATCAACATCAACGTAAGAATAAAAACTAGGAAAATATAAAAATAATATTTTATTTACGCACTAATAAATTAGTAAATGTCTTATAATATATTTCTTTATTAAGTTAATTTATTATTCATATAGAAATATTTAATTATTTCAATGGTAGAAATGATATTCTTCTTATACAAATAAATAATAGAAGAAACATAACATATCAACTAAATTTATGTAAATCCGTTTATCTATTTTTGGATTTATTTTAAAAGGTTTATGTAATATTCAAGCATAAAAGCCATATAGAGTTCTACTGTTTATTTGCAATAAAATATTTTAAAATAGCAGATTTATTAGAATAATTTCAGCTAAAGTTACGTTTATATTCTTTTATATATGCGCTTAGTCAACCCGTCTGAGATATATAAGTTTAACTATTTTGATATTTCATATTTTTCTGGTTGTTGATAAGTATTACAACAGTTATTTTGTTTACAAAAAGTAAATTAACAAAAATTAACTATGAATTTAAGCTTTCACCAAAAGTTCGAAACTATTAATTGTTTTGCATGACATCTAAATAACTGGTAGAACGATTGGGTTCAGCCAACTATCACTCATATTAAACCAAAATTCATAGCAAAGGCAGGTTTATGCTGGATTTAATTCGAAAATGTAAATGTGTCCAATAATTTGACAGTATCCAAAAAAAAAAAAAATTTGGAGGGAAAATGGCAGTTTTAAGGGACAGTTTGAGTGATATATAATTAAAATGGATTGTGGGAAAATGGATATGAAATTATCATTATCTATTGAACAATACAAATTAATTTACGATAAATGTATTTGATATACAAAATTGAAAATGTTTATTAAGGCTCACGATCTTAAATTTGATGATAAATATAAAAGTTCAAATCGGTCCAAAAAAAAATCCAAGATGTATTCAATTACTCTTTGTTCGGTCCTGAATTTTGTATAAATTTGTTAATAATAGTCTTAAATATGTTATATAAAAAAATTGTCATCATCTTTCTCATTTCTTGTCAAATCTATAGATAAATTTTGATTTATTTGCATGATTATATTCTTTGAGTTTTATTCAGTGTGTCAAAATAATGAGAACCAATATTAAAAGTTGATTAGACACATTTCATACCCTTAAATTCACTATAAACTAACAAGGCAAATTGTAAATTTTAAATCTAAATAAACCAGCTTTTAACTAAAAAATATAACTTGAGTAGCTTAGAATTATGAGCTCAACTTGAATTTAGACTATTACTAGCTGTAATGTATTACTGAAGATGAGCACTTAGTGATTGAAATATACTATAATATCTAGTAAAATAAAGTTGTTAAGAAAAGATACAAAAAAGAAATAGCTATTGCGTATTAAGAGCGCAAAGTGGGACATTGTCGATTGAAAGGAAAGCGACTGTAGAAAAAAATATTTTTTTACTGTCTTCTTTTAACTGTTTTTCTACAACTTTATCTTCATAATTTTTCAAATTTTTTTAATATTTTACAAATTATAACCATTGTAGCACATATAAATAATCATAGATTTTTTTTTTTTTAAATCGTTATATACCGGATGTCTACTTTTTCTTTTTTATATAAGAAATTCAAAAGTAAAATTTGCATTATGATATAAATTTAATAATGCGAGGACAAATATTAAATAAAAAAGTAGTTTAAAATGAAAATGTGCATCCAACAATCTTCTTTTTAATAATATACAACGATTCTGTCACGAGATACAGTAAATTAAAATGTCCATCTTTAAATTATTTACAAAATACTATGCAAAATAAAATATATAACTTCTTAACACTTTGTATTTATTTAGTTGTTATTTTAATATAAGAAATAACTTAATTAAAACAATGGTTATTCGAAATAAAATAAATACAAATTGTGCAAAATAGTTTTTAATATTTTTTTTATACGAATAAGGAAAACTCAAATAAATTATTTAATCGATATTTTATTTAATTAACTTTTAAACATAAAGATATGTTTACATAGAATTTCCTATATACCAGATCTGAGTCAAAGACACTTAAATTAAAATTATTTATTTTATTTTACATGATATTCTGATGGAAATTTAATTTTTCCTGTTATAACCTTCCATTACTAGTAAATAATTTATTGCGTTATGAAAATATTACCAATTAATTGACTATATAATAAAAACAAGTATACAACCGGTAGATTTCAAAAAATTTCACTCATGTTTATTTACGTATTATTTGAAATTAATGTGCTCAATCGAAAAGCTACTGGTATTCATCGAAACAATTTCAAAGGATTAAATTTGAAATAAAAACCTGGTCAAGTTTGTGCAATAATTGAGCCATTTTTATTTCATGTTTAATCCTTAAAACTGATGTATTTTCATTTTGAAACGGATTTATATGTTTTAAATCAATAAATCATTATTTCAAAAAATATTTGTATATTTATATCAAAGTTTTATAAGTGAAGTGAAGCTTTTAATATGCTCATTAATAACCTGTATCAATTGATTTGTTTCTGATTTTTATTTTACCCTTTAAACAAAGATTCCTTTGGGTTAAAAAATACTACTATCGGTACTAGTTTCAACTATTATTATTATTGAGGTAAATTAATTTTTATCTTTTATGTATTTTT
>CM008238.1:4023338-4039480 GCA_002278615.1 Pogonus chalceus | reverse complement strand
GCCAATTAAATGGCTAAGTAAGCTAGTTGGCTGCGACATATATATAACCATAACAAACTGACAGCAAAGAACTTTAAATCTTCTACAAATCTTTATATCTTTTTTTCAGTTACATTCGAAATCAGTTTGAGCAGGTCAAAAAAAACATTTGTTTGTTTTAGTAAAGAAATATTATATTTATATGTTTCAATATGTTTTTGTTTTTTAATTTATAGTTATTTACTAATATCTATTACAATATTAATAACTTGATACTTTATTTATGAAGTTTTTATTGCGTTTTATCGAATTGCTTTCTTTTCGTACTATATTATGTTTGTGATGATGTNTTTAAATTTTTTTATTATTTTTTTTTAATTTATAAAGACCGTTAATAATGAATGCTACTATAAATTATTTTTTATGCATGTGTAACGCGCGATCATAACGTGGTGGGTAGTTTTCCACTGCTTGACGAAGGGCGCAAAGTTATAGTGGTAAGTACCGTTACGGACAAGCATGGGCCAGTTCGGCAAGCACATGTTTTGCATGTGATAGTTTGGTCAGCTAGCAGGGGTGTATCTAGCCGGAGCCAGGGTAGGTAGTTGAACGAGAGACGCGGACTTGAAGTGTTGTTCACTGGCGATAGATATTTGCAAATAAATAACTAAACAAAAGCGCAGTCGACAGGATTTCACGAGATATTGCAAGTTCGTATATTTAAAGTGAAAATTATTCAAATATTAATTAGGTGCGACTTTAACAAAAGAAAATGGCTGCTACAGTGCTAACCATGCCGTATACTTACAACGGTCAGGCTGATGTAGAGAAATGGTTTAAAAAGTTTGATATTATTGCAAAGGGTAATAAATGGGACGATGAAATAAAATCTTTGCAAGTAGCTGTGTACCTCGAAGGTGACGCATTTGAGATTTATAGTAACCTACAGGAACCAAGTTACACCGAAATAAGAGATACTCTAGTTGCAATGTTTCGGGAAACAGGATGGACTGAACTAGCGCTCAATAAGCTAACTCATTATGTGCAACAATCCAACGAGACAATTGAAGATTTAGGTCATCGAATGGAAATAATGTGCTGTGTTGCTTTTCCGAACATACCTGCAGATGCACGCAGTTCCCTGTGTGTTCATCATTTTGTAGATGCAATATTATGTGCGGATACCCGAAAGTAGGTACGAAACAAACAATGCGGCGATAATGGAAGTGCTCTGAAGACTGCGAAACTTTAGAAAGTAATAAAGCCCGCAAGATGTGTTGAGTGCGTGCTCAGCTAAATGCGGCAACAGTGTTGGAAAATAAAGAGACATTCCAGTACACTAATTTAGCGGTAAACGATGTATCAACCTCGGGAAATAATGAAATAAGCTCTATTCGCCGGGAAATCAAAGAACTTCGTGATATGGTTATAACGCTTACACTGCAACGAGGTAAAAAAGCTGATTATGCATCAATACGAGGGAAATATTGGAACTGTGGTGTTATCGATCATCGACAAGAAAATTGTCCGAAGTCGGGAATCTAGCAGAAATTTGGACGATATCGCCCGAGTGCCAAATATATGTGCGCGGAAAAATACATTTAGCCAATTTTGATTGCCTCGTAGACACAGGTGCGGCTGTTTCATTATTACGTGAGGATATATGGCGGGAAAGTGGTAATGAAATACTAAAAGAAGTGTACGGAAATATCGTCAACGCAAGTGGACAGCAGATAAAAGTTCCTGGAATGGCGCGAGTGGATTTAATTATTAGTGGCATTCGTTCCGAACATGATATGCTAATTGATTAAGATCTTTCTCGACCCTACTTGTTAGGTGCTAATTTTCTTAGTGCTCATCAGTGTGACATGCTTGTTACGAAAAAACTATTATGTTGAAAGAGTGATTGCTTATGCATGCAGGGTTCTTTCAAAACCAGAAACAAGGTATTTCGTCACTCGTCAAAAGATGTAAGCGATAGTATGGGGCACCAAAACTTTTCCGCAGTATATTCGAAAATTCCTTCTAATTCATTACAGATCAGGTAGGAAGCACAGCAATGCATATGGACTCTCTCGATCACTATGCGATCAGTGTGGGCTAATTACCGAAGATATTACTGTAACTGCAATGAAAGTAAATCCTGCAACGAAAAATTGAGCACCATTGTGAACTGCACAAGATATGGTTAAGCTTCGAACAAATGATGAAGCTATAAATCAGGCCCGAAACTGGAACAAGCAAGAAAAAAGACCAACGAAAAAATCAAGTGAAAAGTCCGCAAAAAGTTTATGGTCGCAATTTATTAATTCAGTTATGCGAGATGGTATATTGTACCGCTAGTATCAAAATACCTTTCAATTGGTGATTCCGGAAGCACTACAGGAGACAGTTTCAAATGATCTTCCCAATTCACCATTTGGCGAGCATCTAGGAGAAACAAAAACCTTGAATAAAATTCGACAAAGGTTCTATTGGCCTGGTCAGAAACAGGATGTAAAAAACTGGTGCAAAAAATGTGACGATTGAGCACGATGAAAATCTTCTTCAACTCATGCGTGCGCTCCGATAGGTATTGTAACATCAAGTCGGCATATGGAGAGAATAGCAAACAATATTCTCGGACCACTACCTGTAACTAAAAGAGGAAAAAGATACATTTTAGTGGTAGCAGATTATTTCACCAGGTGGACAGAAGCCTACGCGATGACAAATCAGGAAGAAGTCACTCTAGCGGAAAAAATTGTAAATGAATTTATCTGTCGATTTGGTACTCCTAAAATTATACACAGTGATCAAGGAAATCAATTTGAATCCAAATTGTTTGAACATTTGTGTCAATTGTTAAATATCACTAAGCTTGAACCACACCATATAATCTAGAATCTGAAGGCCTTGTAGAAAAGTTTAATAGAACTCTACTTGCAAAGTTAAGCCAATTTGTATCACAAAAAGGCCATAACTGGGAGGACAGCTTGCAGCTAGTTATGATGGCTTACAGGGCAAGTTTGCAGGAATCTAAAAAATTTTCTCCATATTATTTAATGTTTGGAAGAGAACCAAATTTACCGACGGATATTGTGCTTGGTAAACAAGAAGAAAAAGTAACGGTTCACCAATACAATAAGGAAATGATGAAGAAATTTCTAACTGTTTATAAGACGGTCAGATGTAACACGGCAAAACAACAACAAAAACAGAGATTATACCATGACAGAAAATGTGCTGGTCCACAGTATAATACAGGCGACTTGGTATGGGTTTATAATGAGACTATTAAGTAAGACATATCTAAAAAATTTCATCGCCGGTGGGATGGACCATATATGGTGAAAAGCAAAATATCAGATTTGGTGTATCGGGTACAACAGTGGGGAGCCGGAAAACGGAAAACGAATTGTTGTACATTACAACAAATTAAAAATGTATACGAGTGGGAACCCTGTTTTCGAAAAGAGGGAAAAGTAGAAAGTAAGGATTCGTAAGCACTACTAAAAGAAACGTCTAAAAAAAAAATGATGCACCTGAAACGTCGCATNTTCTGTTAGTCTAGAGACTGAAGAAGGTAAAGTAATTGTATGCCTAGAAAGTTTTCATTTTCTTATGTTTTATCTTGATCTAATTTGGTATATAATGTAAATAGACTTGAAAACTCCTTCAAATTGATTTAAACAGAGAATTGCGTAAATCAAAAGGTGTCAAGCCAAGCGCAAGCAAGAGGCATACGAGCTTACTCCTTAGTTTATTTACCATGAACAAAAACAATTATAGATTATATCGATTTAGGTAATGATATAATGGAGGACATTATAACAGACATTAATAAAACCATATAAGCAGCAACGGAAACTGAGGATTTCAATATCACAAATGTGTTTAGAAAAGCTGTGGATATGCTAGAGAACAAAGATAAAACAGCTTAACTTTGGATACAATATTTTAGGATAGTGACGTTGATAAAGCATTATATTGAAGAAGAAAGAGTAGAAAATTGATTATTTCATCTAGATATCGTCCAGAGAATGCTTCATTTATTTTATTAAAGTAGTCATTTCCTGTTTGCGACATCGGCTCATTTATATCTTAAAGATATGCGAGGCTTATCTACATAAATGTCTAAGTATAAATGCCAGGCTTATACAACTAGTGATCGATTTACCATTAGACGCACAAATAAAATGAGTATTGTCTGATCAAACATTTAGGCAGACATTAACGGAAATGATATAAACATCTGGCGGATTTACCAATGTTCGTGGTATAACAGACAACATTTTTGCTTCTTGGGTCTTAAGAATGATAAGTTTACAAGATACTTGTGAACAAGAAAAAGCGTTTGGTGACATTTTTATTGAAACCAGTAAAAAACATGTGGATCATGAAGATTTACGTGTACTTCGAGAAATATCTGATCATTGGTTTGCGAGTCATGATCCGTTTCTAGAACGTTCAGATCTGATAACCATTGCTTCCGATGTTGTTGCTCACACTTATATCAATCGTCACCGAGCTAGAGAAAGTGGAAACAAATGATTTCTGAAATTCATAATGGCACAATAAAGAAAAACCAGTAGGGACATTTTCTTTCTATCCTTCTCCCACTTACCAAATCAAACGGTTTACCATCACTCTCTAAAAATATCGTTTGAATGACCTAGAGTTGGTTGCTGATTTTTTTAGTGTAGTTGGATATTCTATACAAAAATTTTAGACGTAGTTTCATAAGTTTTAATTTTATTGTGATATTTAGTAGATGTCAATTTGTCATATTTACCAAAATACTGAATAAGAGCTACTCGTACCAGCGTTGCCCGCACGGCAACGCTGGTACGAGTAGGTGTTACACTGTTTTAATATAAAGTTAAATATTTTACTTTACACCGCCACAACCAACTACGATTCATAGTTCATTGAAACTGATTTCCAAGTGTCGCAGGTCTGATAATAGTAATGTTTAAGAAATTTAGTTTTAAAGAAAACATCAAAAACATCAAAGCTTTCCTTTACCAGCAATTTCAAATTCTATTCTAAAGTATCGTTGAAAATTACGTGCCAAAAATATTTGTATTTGTATCCTGGGTATGTAACAAGGTGCCAGATGACCCTATATGGTTAGGGAATCGGAGTGGCAAATGTATAAAATATAACGCTCTATGCACGTTACGGCATTGCAAATAAGCTTTTATGGTGGGATATGACAAATGGTCAATTATTTACCTATCTAATATATCTATGTTATAATTGTATAATACTTTTATCAATAACTATTATTATCAATGTTTTGTTATATTTGTTCTTTTCATACCGAAAGAAATTACTTACTCATATTATTTTATTGTCTATATTATTTTGGTTAGATAATTACTTATACAAAGAATTTAAAATTTGTAAAATAAGTACGTAAACAAAAAACAATAATAAATTCTTTTCTCAGTACAATCAGTAGCGAAATTTTACAGAATATTAAATCTGACGATCTTGTAGGAAATATACGTTTCAAAGATTTGTCAATAAATGGTCGGCACGTTAATGATATTTATGACGTTATGTTAAAGAGGATAGAACATTATAATTAAAATATACATTCAGTATATTACTGCACCCTTTATTGTAATTCTTTATTATTAGAAACAAAAAAACATAAAAAAAAAGTAAATATAAAAGAATTATAAGTAACGTATATTGATGCAACAGGTCTTATACTACACATGGTTACCTTCGTTCACGCCGCGTACTTACGGTCAAATAAGCACTTCACAGCATGGACCCAACAAATATAATCAAAGCTGAAATTGCAGCTCTTACTTCTAACACAAACCTCACTCTAGAAGCATCTTATCTCGTTATTGAATTGCAACAAATACTTATTAACTCACTAGATGCCGTACGTAGAGAAACACAAGATAAACTTCCTAAATATAAAGAGTTTAATTCTTCTCCAAAACTGCCTGACAAATCCACAGATAAAAACAAAAATAACGGTTTTATGACAGTCATACGATTAATACAAAAAAATACCTACACGAAATCACAAAAACAAGACAATACACTCGAAGATTCGCAAAACACATCAAGAAAAAACGAAAAAATACTCCATCAACGCAAAAAAGGCATATACCAATAAGTATAAAAAACACCTATGATATGCTTAGTTATTTACACGATTCCGACGAGACAGACAAAACCGATATATAGAATATTTCAAGAACTGTACATAATACAAGAAGCACAACAAAATCCAGGAGAACGCACTATCATTAAAAGTACATGATAAAACAAATTACAGAGAAATATACTGCGAATAATCTCGTAAGGAAATGAACATATTGAAGGTACAAAATCGTGCCGACAACATTAAATTCCAACTAGTTATTGAACAGGACTATCAACAAATGATACATCTTTTAGACGATAAGAAAACAGCGTTCCCCACTTTAGAATAACCCTCTGAAAAGAGCTTAAAAACTGTGATTAGAGAACTTCTCGAATCCATCAGTGACGACGAAATACACAAAAAAAAATTCACTTAAGTTTCATGTTCAGAAACACATTACAATGAAATTTTACAAAAAATACCTGTCCGGTAATACTAGTTTGTGCATTACATGTGCTGCAGAGCGGAATAGCGCTGTGTAAAGTGTCGGGAAGCGCAAACTGCGGCTGGGAAGGCTGCAAAATATTCCCCAAAATCCTTAAACAAGACAATAATTCAAACAGACAAATTACATAGCCCGCTCAACATATGAGATATACGGTAGCGGTAACTCATAACAAACCACAACACAAGCACAGATACAACTTTCAAATTACAGTAACACTTTTAACGATACCACACCAATTGAAGACAACAATAAAATCATAAACATCTCTAATTACATGAAACTAATAATAGCAACACCCCAAAAATTCACAAGTGCGACAAACGGCACAAACATACTAAAATTCATGAACAACTGCAACAACAAATAAACGACATTATATCACAACACTATACACATTTCTAAAACGTAACAACCACGCGATTACATCATTTTACAACAAAATAAACACTTCAAAAACTACGAGAGCCGCACAAACACACAGTTATTTTTAATATCTTCCTGCTTTTGAACCAAGAGCTGCAAATCAAATAAACCAAAACATACAAACACATAATATATAATAATTTTTCAAATCTGGGAACAAAATAATTAAAGTAAAAGCCGGTTTAGGGACTTACATCGACGTCATAGTGGCTAGCTGCGAACTAGCAAAGAATACGAAGAAGTGGAAAGTACTCGACGTAGAGATTCTGAGTCTGCATAACTATATAAAGATAGTTTTCAAACAACGAGGTAGAGATAAAACAACAACATATCCTAAAAGTTGGCAGCTTAGCAAAATAAACCGTGAGGTATTAGTTTGCAAAATAAGCGAACTCTACGCCAGCTTCAACAACAAAGTGGACTCAGCAGAGTGGAAGAAGATAGTCTCGAGGGCATGCGACATGGTTATACCTGCGAAGTAAGCAAAGAAGCAGACAACCACTTTACTGGTAGAATGCAAAAATCTGTAGTTTACGGAAGAAATGACTGAAGGCCAGGCAGAAATTCCAAAAAAAAAAAAAGCGTAGAAGAACCATCAATATGCAAGCCTATGCAAAAGCAGCAGAGTACTATGAAAATACGATGAAGACGCTAAAAATAGCTATTGCAAGGTCACAGACGGAAAATTGAACGGAGATCTTACAAGCGATCAACGAGGGTGTATGGAGCGCGAATTTCAAATCACCATGCGAAAACTCAACGGATCTCTTCCGTGCACTCAACCAAAAGACCTTTGCAATCAGGAAGTAAGGCCACTTTTTCAAGTTCTTCCATGATCAGTTATGTGTATCATAGATACCAGGATCCACCGGCGCAGTTCACTACAAGTATCGGTACAAAGCATCAAAAATGGAAAGGTTCGAGGACAGAAATCCAGCAGAAATTATCCAGACCATCGCAGGAGCGTTCAAAGACGAACTACTAGGCAGGATTCACGAGGCGCTAAGGATGAAGTCTTACCCGCGATATGGATAAAGGCTAGGTTGTTACTTTTGAAGACGAGTAGTGAGAAACCAGATGGAGTTCCTTTTCCATACCGCCCGTTGTGTCTAACAAACACGCATGGTAAGTTGCTACAGAGACTCTTGTTGGAGATGCTAGAAGGCAAAGTCAAGGAAGATGGGGGACTGGTGGAGGAACAACATGGCTTTCGCAAGAACAGAAGTACTGTATTCCTGTACCTTAATTCCCCTCGACATTTAAAATGTCTTTAAAGCGGTCAAACCGACGAAGACTGTGGAGGCACTCCGTGTCCGGAAAATATCTACGTACCTTGCTTACATGGTACAAAGGTTTCTCCAGAATAGGCGTCTCACAGCCTGCCACGATAGTGGAAAAGAATACTTTCAGATGACCTGCGAAGTTTCACAGGGGCCAATCCTTAATTCCTTTTTATGGTATGTGATGTGCGACGGAGTACTGAAACTGAAAGTGCCAAAAGCAGCCGAATTTATCGGTTATGCTGACGATTCAGCTTTTTTGGCTTCAGCAATGGATGAAAGTGATATAATGACGTGTGCAAACGACAGTTAAATATCTGCTGGTGGCTCAAGGAGAACGGACTAGAACTAGCCCCGGCCAAGTGCGAAGCCTTTTTGCGGAGCGGGAAAACAATTCCAACCTACCTTATTTATATAAATTTCAATAAATCATTTTTAAATGCGATTTCAATTCGTTTAGGTGAAGATATAATCATAACTGACTGATAACATTATATATTTCATTTGGTATATCGCACCTTATACCATGTTCACCATCACCATCACTATCTTTAGATGGAGAATTGCCGTGTTATGGTTGAGATAGTAATGAATTAATTAGATTCATATATTATTAAGGACATGCTTATTGTTTTATTTTAAGCCATCGCCAGTAAATTGCACCGACGAGATATAAAAACGTGTCAAATATACATGTGCAAAAAAAAAGATAAAGTTAAAAGTATATATAAATAAAAAATATATTCTAATTAATTTATATATTTCCTAGAAATATTTAATTAAATAACCAATATTTTAATTTAGAGATAAATTTTACGGATATGAAGAAAATACGTGTTACTTTAAGCACCAACATAAATATCCGGAATTGAGGAATTGAACTTTATACAAGTGATTTTGTGAACAGTTATGTGGATGTGCAGAGGAACCAACCAAGAAGTTGTAGTGGTGTTCAGTGGAGTGAATAAAAGTTAAAAAAGAAACAAAATAGTGAAGTGTCAGTTTGGTATTCGTAGGTTTAAACTGTTACGCTTGCGCAATGCACCTTAGATACCAGTGGCATACATATAATTATTAAAAGTGTAGTTCAAGACAATAATAAACAAAAATAAACAATATTAGGTGTGGATATGTCCAACACTAAGTGTAGTGAAATTGTAAAAAAAGGGAGAGAGAAGATGTAAAGGAATCTGTATTCAACAGATTAAAAAATGTGAAAAGATCTCCAGAATACAGAAACAGACAAATAGAGGCAAAGGAAAGTATGACTTCATATAACAAAGAGAATACAAAACCAAACCAATCAAAAACGGAAGATTATAACCAAATGGAAAAATTTATGACAATGATCCAAGAAATTATGAACGTCATAAAAGAACTAAAACAAGAAATGCGTGGAAAAGAACAAAAATGGGAGAAAGAGAAATAAAAAACTAAGTAACAGGGAAGTAGAAACAAAGTGCAGAATAATGAAAAGGAAAAACGAAAAAATAATATTATAATCAAAGAGATTAAGACAAAACAACAAAACATACAACAAGAAGTGGAAAAACTCTTTAAAGAGAAACTACAGGTACCTGCAAAAACACTAGAGGCATTAAAAATCGATATACTAGGAAAAGGAGAAATGGTGCTAGTAAAAATGGAATTATGGGACAAAAACAAGAAATAATGAAAGAATCAAGCAGACTGAAAGGTACAAAAATATATTTGAACATGATCTTACTAAAGAGGAAAGAATAATACAATACGAAATTAGAACTATTGCAAAAGAAGAAACTATTAAAGGCAATAAAACAAAAATAGGATACAAAAAACTAATAATTGAAGGAAAGCTATACAAATGGAATGAAGAACAAAAAAGATTAATAAGTGAAAAAACTGAGAACAACTGGAAAAACCAAAAAACTATTAAAGCAAATAACAACAACAACGAACAAAGCAAAGAAAACGGACATGAGTAAGGACTATAAACTAAATAATAAGAAAGGTAATACAGGTATTAAACAAGGAAAGAAAGGTATATGGAAATCAGAACAAGAGTCAATATACGAGTTTGAAAAGGAAAAATTAGACATAAAGGCTGTAACAGAAACAAAAAAAAAAACGGAAAAGGAGAAGTACTAATGGAAGACGGACACCTCATGATATATAGTACAGTGCGAAGGAGAACAGAGCAGTAGTAGGGACCACGTGTCTGATTCAAAAAAATATAGAAACTAAGTACAAAAATGGTAAGCTTGCTCAGAACGAATATTAAAAATAGAAATTAAAGATGGAAAAGATAAGTATAAATCGTAATAAAAGTTTATGGGCCAAATGAGGACCAAACAAAAGAATACAAAGATAAATTCTGGGAATACAGAGACAGAAAATTATAGAGGAGATATACTTGTACTAGATGATTTTAATGCAAGAGTAGGAAAGAACTAAAGAAATACAACAGATGTAATATTCAAGTTCGGAGAAGATACACTGAATACCGACGGGAGAAGATTAATTGACTACTGCGAGGCAAATGCACTAACAGTGACAAATACATTTTACGAACATAAACGAATGCATGTACATACAAGACAAGAACCAGAAAAAAAAAGAAAAGTCTTTAATTGATTATGCATAAGTTGAAAGAAAAAATAGAAGACTGGTAAACGATGTTAGAGCAAAAATAGGTCCAGAAATCGATAAAGATCATTTTATGGTAGAAGCGAAAATAAAAGAAGATAATAATTTAGAAAAACCGGAGCAAAGAAACAAGCAGAAATTATGCATGAAATAATAAAAGTATATAAATTAAAAGATAAGGAAGTCGCGAAAAAATACGAAGAAGTAACAAAACAAGCCAGAAAAGTATTAAGCAGCAATTTAACAAGTACAGAACAAAAATGGCAAGTATTTAAAACGATAAAATTCAAGCAGCAGCGAAAATATGTGGCACAATGGAAAGGGGAACACAAAAAAAAGCGTGGAAAGAATACTTAAGTAACACAACTGAAGATTAACACAGAAAATACAAAAATGAAAGAAAAAAGCCAGAAATATGATAAAATTACGGAAGAAAATCATCTGGGAGGAATTTGAAGTAAAAATGCAAAAAAATAGTCAAAAAAACCTAAAGCTATTTTATAGATCCCTCAAAACACTAAAAGAGAATTAAAAAAGACCAAACGAAACAATAAAAGACAAGAAGAGGACACTAATAACAAAAGAAAAGCTAATAATGAACAGATGGAGAGAACACTTTTGAGAACTACTAAATGTAATTGAAGAAACAATAAATACAGAAGAAGCAATAATACAAGAAGAAACTGAAAATGAGATGCCAGAAATAACGATAGAGGAAACAATAGACGCTTTGAAAATGATAAAAAATGGCAATGCAGCAGGACATGATAGAAAAAAGGGAGAAAGGTTGAATGCTCTGAAAGTATATGAAAAGATAATAGAACAAAGGATGAGGAAAATAATAGAAAAAACCCTAGAAGAATCACAAAGCGGAATTAGGAAAGGAAGAAGTGTCCAAGACCATATTTTTACTGTAAGACTAATAACACATAAGGTATTAACAAGTTAGAATAAAGCATAAATAGATCTGGAAAAAGCTTTTGATAGAGTTAAAAAACAGAAGGTATGGGACATACTAGAAAAAAAAAAACTATTAAGAGCAATAAAAAGCTTATATAACAAGAATCTAAATTATATCGTCAACCAAAATAGAGAATCAGAAAAATTTCAAACGAAGGAAGGCCAAAGACAACGAGAAGTAATGAGTCGAGCACTCTTCATTGTGTTTATGGATGAAATTATCAAAGAATTCACACCACATTTAAGGAAGTTGAGGGTAGGGTATAACAATCTGCAGGTAGTGGAAATAAAAGAGTGTGCCTTTGTCAATGATAAAGTTATATTTACGGGAAGTGAAGTAGCACTGCAACAGAACCTAGAAGTTTGGAATAACAAATTGAAAGAGCATGGAATGAAAATAAATAAGAAAAAGACAAAAGTTTTGGGGTAACTAAAGAAAAATATAATATTAATGTGGAATTAGAAAGAAGCAAAATAGATAAGGTAGAGTCATTTGAATATCTAGGTGTGTTATTTAATAGTAGTGGAAATCATGAAGAGAATAGAAACAAAAGAGTATGTAAAATAGCAAAAATGTACCACATGCTAAAAAATAGTTTCTTAGGAAACACAGAAGTAACAAAGAAAACTAACATCAATGTGTATAATACAATTATACGACCAATATTAACATATGAATGTGAATCATGAGAGATAAACGCAAGAATGGAAAGCAAAATACAAGCTATGGAAATAAAATACTTTAGGAGAATAAAGGAAACAACGATGATGAACAGAATACGAAATATAGATGTAAAAGAGGAAGTGAAAGTAAAATCGATTGTTGAGTTCTTTCGGGGAAGTGCTGGTGGAGACACCTAGAAAGAATGAACGACAATATACCCGTTAAAAGTATATGGAAAACAAAAAATTGAAAAAAGAGGAAGCGGAAGACCAAAAGAGAACTGGGGAAAAATTATAGAGAGCACATTGAAACAAAACAAGATTAACGTTGAAGGAAGCAATCATTTTTAGAACTTTAAAGAATATCATAGAAATCGTAAATAAGTACGCATTGTAAAATGCAATAGGATGCACCATAGATTTTATAGCTTCTTTGTGGGAGAGTCTAACTCATATGCGAGTGGAATAGGATATATATTAGAGGGACTAATTATGAACAAGACATTGAATTAAAGTTGACAGAACCAGGTACTATAAGAGAAAACAGCTGCACATTACCGAGTACTGAACAAAATCCGAAAACTTGCACTTTCGTAAAAATATAATTATCATTTTAGGTTAGAAATTAATCATAAATATTAACGAAGGGAAAGGGTAGTCTCGTTAATAAGAGATTTGCTAGTTGCCGAGTCAGCGCATGACCTGTCGGTGCACTGTTTAACTAGTCAGACGATGCCACAAGCGCATTCTAGCGAATTTAATTCGACTGAGAAACCTAAGCAACCTACATAACAGGCAAACCATCTGGGCTGTAGATACTTATATTCAAAAGATGTCAGAGGCAAATAAAATGGATTTAATCCTAGCCAAACTGATCAGTATGGATGAAAAGAAAGAAAAAGTAGAAAAAAATATGATCGACCATCTAGACGTTAAAATAAAGGAACAAGAAAACTTACAAAGCACACTGAATCAAAAACAAAGTCCTAGAACGAAGGGTAAATTAACAAGCCACAAAAATAACATCACTAGAAGAAAAACTAGAAAGAGACAGAAAGAGGAACAATATTATAGTGTTTAACCTGAACCTGCAAAACAAAGAGGATAAAGACTACGATAAAGCTATTATCTCACAACTATAGCAAGCTCTGAACATCGATATCACGCAAAGTGAAATCAACTACATTATACAAATTGAGAAAGACCCTTCTAGACCTACGCTAATATCCTTCACTAATTGGAAAATAAAAAGACAAATTCTCGAAGAAAAATATACATTAAAGGATAAAAGCAACATAATTATAAAAGAGGATTTACTTGATAATATTAGAGAAAAAAGAAAGAAACTCTCTAAATATTGGCAACAATAAAAGAACGAGGGTATTAAATCATTTATAAAACTAGACAAGCTAATAATAAACAACAAGAGATACAGCCTAGAAGATTTAGAGCACGAAGAAGCCAACATGAAAAGACAAAGAAGCGAGGAACAAGAGCCGAACACAAACAACGCAAATTCGCAAAGAAAAAGAATTAATAGTGTCAGTAGAATAAAAAAACAAGATAACATTACAAAACACTTTGCACCCTCAGGTCCGCACATGACACCACTAACACCACAAGCACAGACGAATAATTCTGCATAGCAAATACTGCACATCTCTCCCTTAACACACCTGGTCAGTGCGAGGGAAGTAGACCAAAACCCCTTATTAATTAGCGAAACTGCTGCAAAAAACAAAAGTAATCACTATTTGTATATTGGGACATTAAACGTCAGAACACTAACAACAGAAGATCGATTAATTGACCTAGAGCACGCTATTAATAAAATAAATTGGGATGTTCTAGGATTATCTGAAGTACGGCGGCCAAGCGAGCAAAAAGAGGAAAGAAGAAACTCCATTTTTTATTTCATGGGCACAACAGAAGGTTCAGTTGGAGTAGGTTTCCTAATTAAAAAAACACCTCAGGAATCAAATTACTGAACTTAAAAGTTACTCACAAAGACTAGCAAAGCTTAAACTAAAAATAAGCGACTTCGAAACGATCTCTATAATACAAGCATATGCGCCCACACTTAACTACTCGGACGATGAAAGAGAAAGCTTCTACAATGATCTGAAAGACAACTACTATGTAGATAAAGAAAAGCTAAGAATTATATTGGGAGATTTTAATGCTAAATTGTAACCGAGAAACACAGGCGAAGAAAACGTTATGGGCCCATATGGTATAAAGACCAGGAATGAAAACGGGAAAGCACTATTCTCGTTCGCAATGGAAAATAGGTTGAAGATCACCAACTCATTCTTCGAGAAAAACCTAAAAAATCGGTGGACATGGATGTCACCAGATAGCAGAACAACAAATGAAATTGACTACATATTAACTAATGATATCAGAAGGTTTAAAGATGTACATGTAGTAAGCCGCATTAATTTCAACACAGACCACAGGCTACTGAGAAGTAAAAGAAATTTAACGGGAGACAGGAAAAACAGACTTAACTATAGTAAAGCTAATCAGATAAAAATAGTCACCCAAAATAATGAATATAAATACAAACATCACCTAAAAAATAGATTGCTACAACTACAACATCTCGAACCGGACTGTACTACACAAGAGTTCTATAACAAAATGGAAGAAATAATAACTAATTGCCTTTCATCAATTAAGCAAGTCAAAGTAGACAAGGAAATCAAACTCTCCCAAGAAACAAAACAAATTCTGGTCAAAAAAGACAACCCGTATAAAAGATTAAGAAAACCCCACAAGAAAAAATAGAACTTATCGAACTAAAAGAATAGTAAAGAAAGCCCATACCTGCAACTTTACCGCCCTACTAAATCAAAACGATAAACCCATACTCCCCTTTCTTAAGACAGAGATCCAACACGCAATCGTACACTTAAGAAAGAAAAGGCCGCGAGACCAGACCAAATCCTAAACAAAGCAATTATTAATGGCAAGGACGAATAAGTTGAACCTATAACAACACTATTCAATAAAATACTTACAGAAGAAAACATTCCCACCTAATGGACCGTAGCAACAATAATTTTAATATTAAAATAGGGAGACACTGCTGACCTGAACAATTACAGGCCAATAATCCTACTGCCAGCATTCTAAAAACTATTAATGAAAGTCATGCTTAATCGAATACCAGAAACCTCTTATTCTTGCATTCATCGACTTTGCCAAGGCCTTTGATTCAATCTAACACCACCACATATGGAAGACACTAGCCGAACAAGGAATAGCTACCAAATACATAAATATCCTAGCAAATATCTACAAACAAAGCACAGTGCAAATTAGGTTAGAAAACACCACCGCCCCATTCAAAATTGAGAGAGGAGAAAAGCAAGGCGGCCCAATGTCTCTGAAATGATTTTTAGTGCTGGAATCAATTTTTTTTAAATCGGTGTTGATGATACTTGTATAATTTTCTCTACTTTCGTAATTGTACTGTTCCAGACATTTATATCAATTTTGTTAATCGCTTCTTGCCACATATTTAAAGCTGCTGTACTTGAAGTCCCATCTTTTCCTTTATTTTTATTATAGAAAGATTTACATATGCCCCATATATTTTCAATTG
>CM008238.1:3999929-4015203 GCA_002278615.1 Pogonus chalceus | reverse complement strand
AGTTAGTACTAAATAATGCTTTATTTAGTCAACTAAAATTCTACATTTTACGATAAAATTAAAACTCAGCTGAGAGCTTTAAAACTGGGCATCAATAATAGCACGAGTTCTGCGATGCTTTTTCCACTAGTAAAGTATTGCCTACAAGAACAACTGTTGCTAGGTTGGCAGCGATCTTCCGAATTTTAAGTCAAGCCAAATATTTCTCGCTAAAATCGATTGTAACATCAAATACGTTTCATGAAAACGGAAGTGGAAACGAGGAAAGAATTTCGATAGCACTAGAGGGTTTCAGTAATAATTTTAACAACATGTAACCGAAGAAGCTAATTTTATTGATAACGATATTCCGACTGCGACAGGTTTAATCTCTCAAAATGTTTCATAAAATGTTTATTTGGCCATAACAATCACATCACGGAAAGGTGTAATAAAACCCACAAATTGAGTTTTGAAGAGAAGTAGGTGACTCTTAAGAAACAAGTAGCGTGTTTAAGATGTTCTAGAATCGGTTATTCGTGCCGAATGTGCCGCGAACGTCTTCGCTACTAAAAATGTGGTAGCCAAAACCTCAGTCTACTTTGTCCAAATTCGATTGGTCCCAAGAGCAATGAAAATGACAAGGCAACGAATAGCCTAGACAAACCGCTGACAAAAGCTTGCAGTTTAATAAAGGAACAAGGTCTGACTAATCACGCTAATACTAAAATGTTCTAACAAACTCTTATTATAAAAATTCGTAACAAAAATGGCGAACAACAGGTACGAGCGATTATAGACACGGGTTCACAACGGTCGTATGTTTTAAAGCACTTAGGTCAAGAGTTACGATATCAGCCAAATTGGTTCAAAATAATAATACACGCATAACTTGGAGGTACTCATACGACAGAACAAATGCGCGCATGCTATGCTATCAAACTGGTGAGTTTGTAAATAAGCGTGTCGGTTCGAAGCCTTCATCAAAATTATATTTGTAATGACATACCGTCGAATTATCCGGGAATTCGGATCAAAAAGTTAAAACAAAACAATAGTAACTTAAAAGATACGAAAGAAAACCAGCTAATTGCAGTACTCATAGGTGCAGATATAATAAAGAATATTTTAATTGGCCGTGAGAAAACTCTTCTATGTGAACTAGTGGCCTTAAGAAACACTGCTGGGTTGGGTTCGAAGATCAGATTACTGCTACGCAGAGAAACTGAATCTCGTACAATTTGATACCAAGACGGCATTTCTGCACGGAGACCTAGAAGAAACAATATACATGTTGTAGACTGAAGGGTTCAAAGATAAAACAGGACCTGTCTGCAAATTGAAAAAAAGTCTGTACGGACTCAAGCAGGCACCGAAGTGCTGGAACGATAAAATACCAAATTGTTTAGAGAAAATTAGACTGGCTAACAGTGATTCTGAACCATGCATCTATTTTAATCGCGATAAGAATATTTAACTGTGACTTTTCGTGGATAACGGACTTATTTTGGAAAAATGCAAGGACAAAATTTGGAATTTTTTTTGAATAAGATCAATAGATTTTTTAAAATTAACTACGACCTGAGATTAAGAAGAAGATATATCTTGGCATGCAACTAACTATCAACGATCTAGAAATCCTCATTTTTGAGTCCAAATACACTCAAAAGATAATTAGCAAGATGAATTTTGAAAACAACACCGCAGCTTCGACATTAATTGAGAAAGGAATGGTCACAGACCAACGAAACATACAGAACGATACTACAGTACCGACCGGTACACTTTATCGAGAAGCCATTTGCTACTTTACTACGATTTCACGACCATATATCAGCTACGCAGTCAACTATTTAATTCGTCACTGTTCGTAATCGATGATAAGTATTTGGAAAATGGCCAAAAACTTATTCCAGTACTTAAAAGGACCGGTAAATCTAAAAATCAGCTTCAGAGAAGATGAGGAAATCGTTGCATTCACGGACTCGGACTTTAGAGAAAATCCCGAGTTCTCATTATGAGAGGAGGCCGTCTCGTATTGTACTCAAAAAGCTGCACCTCGTAGCCATCTCCACAGTGCAAGCTGAATATCGAGCAGAAGTTTCAGTTATCGATGATATCTGATGGATGAAATGAATACAGAAGATGGAGTAACCAATAACTCTGTTTATAGACAATCAATCTGCAATATATATGCTACAAAATTCATACGATAGAAAAATAAACGAATGCAAAAAGCATATAGAAATCCTTCGAAGCACATATAGCAACATATTAGCAACACTGTGTCACTCTGTCATGTTAGCAGAGCCGATCAAATTGCTGACATCCTTACAAAACCCTTGAATAAACAAATTTTTAAAATCCTACGAAACAAGATAGTTTAGGAGGAGTGTTGAGCTTAAATACCTTTAACAATTAAATGTAAAGTCGTAAAGTTAGTTATCTTATTAACTGTATTAATAGTATTAGCTGTATTTTGTAGTTAAGTTTTTTTTTATATTTATCTTTGTAAATAAAGTGTGTCAAGATCGTCTATTTTTATTTTTATTTTATTCTCAAATTGTTTGGAACATGTTGTAAATAACAACAGTAAACTTTTATCCGAAAAAAGAATTTTAACCAGAAATAGAGTCTCAAACTGCTACAAAACATTTAATTTGCCCATGATATGGAAACAATAAGAGCATCAAACTAAGAGCACAACGTAGTAGTTCTTACCTTATATTTAAACTTAATTAGCATTAAATCTTACAATATTTTCAACCCAGTCAATTGACAAAAAAAAATGCTTAGTAAATATTAAATGTAATCACAGTACCTCAGGGTCAACTTCAGGAGCATGACATCAATCACTTAATCAAAATACTGACAGAAAATATCAACCAGGTAATACAAAATAATCAATCAACAAAAAACCCAATCTCCGTAAGAACTGCTGAAAAAAATGAAATGCAAATACAAGCCTAGAAAAAAAATTTAATACACAATAAACCCTGCAAATAAGACAATATACAACTCACTAAGTAATATATAAAACAAAGTTCCTTACAATTACTATATACAATAAACAGACAGACAAGATATACAACCATACCGCCAAAGACAACTCTACTTGGCAAATAATAAAAAAATTACTAACACAGAAGACAGAAAAATACTGCCAACACATATTGCACAAGGATAAACTGAAGAAGATAAGCTATGTTAAAAAACGCTCCCTAGTTATTATTATTATTGGTAAACCTTTAATATTCAAAAATGTTTGTCAAGTAAGAACCGTTTTCTGCAGTATGTATAATTTATACGGTAAAATTTTTATTTAATTAGATCAATATATTAATTTACTATATATAATATTTTTCGCTATGTTGAACACATTCCATTGCATTTTCCTACAGGTCATGGGCCCAGGTAGCACGAAAGTAAATCGTGGTAGTGTTGTAGTAAAACAACGATCTAGAAACTAACAAAAAGAAAAAACTATTTAACACGGAAATGCAGATAAAAAAAATTCTGTAGGTAAATAAATTGAAGATGGCCGTGCGAATATTAAACATTTATCTACTTCCAAAACCAGTGTCAAAAGATAAGTATATTTGCTGTAACAAAAACATGCGACTTGTAAGCTGTAATTTAGATTGAATGAAAATTGAGATGTCGTTGACTATTATTTCAATAAGTTCTAATGATTGCAGTATTTCACAACGTAAGAGTGATTAAAAGCGCGACTTAATTATAATTAGGTTAGTGACGTCAACTTTTAAACTACAAAGTGTCCGTCAAGTGCAAACCGTTTTTGTAGCATATATAATTTATATTTTTTTACTATTTCTTTTATAAAATCATTGTATAAATTTACTATAAACAATATTTGCCGTTGTGTTACACACCACATTCCATTGAATTTTCCTAAAGACTTGAAGTGTGTGCGGACTCATTGGAAAATCAATTCAGTCCAAACTATCAAAATATTGACAAACCATTTGTAGCAAATATACACAAAAAAGTGCGTTTCTACCTAAACAGTCCAACACAACACCAATAGCAATATTAAAAATCATTTATAAAACTAAAATTCGCAAAGCTTCAGGACTGCACAATGTTCCAACAAATGCGCTGAAATACCTTAAAAGAAAAGGTCTGTATTACAATTACCAGCATTTTTAATGCAGCAGTACGGATTTGTAACTTTCCTTAACCATGGAAAATGGTAATTTAGCCCAGCTTAACCAGAAAAAGACAAAATTAGTTGCTTAAAGCTAAAGTTTCTTTTCAACACTTGGAAAAGTTTACAAAAAAAATATACTTAATCGACTGCTGAAATAATCCGAAAGACAAAAGATAAAACCAGACGAATAATATGGGTAAAAACTAAATATTCCACTCAAAATCACCTACTCGGTCCGTGAAACACATCACTACACACTTTAACAAGAATTAATCGACAGGGGCAGTATCTTAAGACATAGCAAAGGTTTTCGATAAGAAAAAGCATAATAGACTACTACAAAAACTTATTACGCACAATTACTTAAAACCAGTAGTTAAACTTATTTACCCTTTTTTATATTTAAGCAAAATTAAAGTAAAAATTAATAATATAGAATCATCAATATAGCCTATAGCTGCAGTGATTAAATATATCACCAATATTATTTGCCATCTACACATTAAATATTCGAACAACACCAAAATCTATCTATTTGCAGAAGATACAGCTTAACTCTGTAGCTCAAAAAGCATTCAAATAATAATAAATCAACTAAAATCAATAGAAATATAATTTAACAAATAGAAAATAACTGTAAATCCAGACAAAAGTGCTGCCTTTTTATTTACAAAAGAAGACACATTCTTAACCAACAAATTAAAATGTATAATACACAGATATCATACACAGACTCAATTTAATACCTAGGACTGATAAAAGGCAAAACAGAAAACTGTTCTACACAAATTGAAACAAAAATCAACGAAACAAAATCAATCAGAGCAAACGTTTATCCTCTCATTAGTAAAAGTAGTCCATTAAGGTAAGACAATACTATTTTCTCATCCAAAACGATACTTCGCCCAACATGACTTCGCCGCCTCGATCTATGAACATGCATCCAAACATAAAACGAAACAAATCTAGACATTCTAAAACACTTCTCGTAAAATGATTGTAAATGCACCATGGTACATGAGAAACAACCAACTTCGCAACGACCTCAACATCCAAACCATTACATAGACAATAAAAAAGACTTTAATAAAATAGTCCGATAACTTTTCAAATATAGAAAACCAAAGTTTTAGTAACTTAGCCACATACAATGTAAATGTTCCATTTAAATACAAAATACCAAAAGAAATAAATATCCGTCGTTCATAAAATAAAGGAGGTTATGAATAAAATTATTCGATACTTCAGTAAACCATGCATTCCAAGTCCAACTCAGAAAAGGTTGTTGTTCTTCAGATAATCATACTTTTTATTTTGATATTTGGTTACCCGTGCGTAAGATATCGCTAGCCGGCAAACACATTGTTATCGCCGATAACAATAAGTGCCGCGTCGTGTTGTTAGCGATGCATTTGCTTGAACTACAGCTTGACTTTGTTATTCTATACAGTAATTTTACGGACTTGTTAGGTTATATTAGTCTTAATTTATTTAATGGGAATATATATATTTAATTTTGTAGCTTTTTACTGTTATTGACTAATTAACATCGTACATCTACGAATGAGTTAAAGTCATAATTTAGAGGTATGCTCGAATTTTTTAAGAAGCTAAAAAATAAGACATCTACGCTTCTAGGTAGACATTAACCCCCTGCTGATGATAATAAGAAAACACGCGATTTCAACCCCACCTAATTTTGCCCAGATAACAAATCATTTTAATAAACTTCTCATACAAGTAAACGTAAAAAACGTTTCACAAAACTTTCTACAATCGCACCCGATTTTAATCAATTATATAACTCTGTATACCACATTGGTGAAGTGATTTCGTCAACTATAAAACTGGAGTCGCTTCACATACTCCGAAAATTGATTCTTAAATTCAAAAGAAGTCTGGCTATGTTACTGTCACTCAAGATGAGAAAATAAGATAATTTTTTTAAAATCTGTTGCTCATTGGCCTTCAACTGCTAAAACCGTCATAAATGCTGGCATAACCTTAAAGTCAAGTAAAGTTCTGCCTGACGTCATTAAACTATAGTCCGACTCTGCAGATACAAAAGTCAACTACTGCTAAATCATGATATTCTAACTGTCACGAATATCATACATCCAATTACAAGGAATGCCCCTACTTTCATACAATTCTGAGTAAGGGCATAAAAAAATCTCTAACAGCCAAATCGTTGGGAAACTTGCAAACTAGCATAAATCTTTGCTCAAGAACGTGAAACATTGTTCTAAAAAAAAAAAAATTCTACTAACACAGTAACGGTAGCTGAATCAACTAGATTTAAGTCAATAAAGAGAGGTAACAAAAAGTAATTAGAAACTCCAAAACATCGTCAACTTCTTTAACTACTAAGGAACCTTCTTTGGCTTTTAAATCTTCCATTACCCAACAAACCTCGAAAACCAAGCTTAGCAAGCCCGTATTACCTATAAAGTCCGGCCTCCGCAACAAACTTAATAAGCTTTCTAAAGATAGCATTTAGAGTTAAAATAAGAATGCAGTTCAAACTGAATTTGGGCCAACCGATTTTCCATCTTTTACACTAAGGTTGTCTCAACTGATCACTGTTCAGGTAATCAAAGTTATCGCTTTATGATTAACCAATATCGCAAGTGGGTTTTAGGTGTATTATTAGTGCATCTAAAATAAGTATTCTCTCGAGAATGCTAACACTCTTCGACTGAAAAAAGAAGAAAAAGAAAAGCTGTCACACCGTCCAATGCTGACATTGTTTGTATTTACGAGACTCATTTGGAACTAGCGATTGCATAACCAAATATGTCCAGCTACCGAAACTTGGAGTAGAAAGATCTATCTACGTAAAACACTGTCTAGATCATTCTTTTAGCCAGTTGTGTATAGTGACAAGTACTGTAACAATTTGTAAAATTCTTCACACAGTTGCGCTAGGAGCGAAACGATTTGTATTTGTTCACATAAAGCCATCGGAAAAAATTTCTCGCCGTATTTTTTTTTTTACATATTCTGGATTTTGCTGATAACTATTATAAGTCACACAAACGCTTAATATAATATCACAGCAAAAAATTGTCAAATGCCTCTATTAATCTTTAAAGGCAGGTCATTATTTCATATAAGCAAACTATTTATCATTCTAATGGATCTAGACCTGTCGTAATAGACATTGCTATCACGAACGGAATTAACAATACAAATAACCTCATTGCCTTTGATGAATTAAATTCAGGCCACAATCCAATCATTTTTTATGTATTTAGCGACCTGGTAACTGATGCAGGCACTTTTCTCAAAAATATAAACTGAGTGATAGATTTCATTAATGTTAGGCCATGCTATTTTTATTCTGAATTCTTGTATCCAAGACTGCGTCAAATTTGCTTCAAACTCCCTTCCAAAAGAAAGATTAAGACAACTTCGACTTCCACCACATTCACTACAAGGAAGCAGTATAGCGCGTAGCCGTTGGTATGGATTTCTTGATCTTCTGATCAAGATTCGGTATATTTAACTCTCACCATGTATCAAAGATGCCATTAAAGCAACGAAAAACGAATTTTGGCGACGGTACTTAATCTTAATTTGGAATCTAACGAAATCGTTGCACATTAATCACAAAGGCTTTTTGTCTATAAATAGGCTACATGGCCTGGTTTTTTTTTTTAATCAAGATAAAGTCAACGCTATTGCCGCCTCATTAGAATATAAATTCACTCCCAATTACGAAAACATGAATGTTGATTTTGTCCATCAAGTGAACACGCATGTTTGCCGTAGACTAAATGAAGTGGACCGACAAGTCAAGGACTTTTTGCTAAATATGCTGATAACACGACCCTAATAAAAAAACTACGACCTCATCTTGACTAACTTGAACAGTAGTGCAATAAATGGCGTGTTTCTATTAATTCTGACAAAAGCATTGTCCTTTTTCTCAGAAATAAAAATTGTGAATCGTGAGAATGCACATTCAATTGACAGTCGCGTAACTCCTTGGAATGATAAAGCTATATATCTCGGAGTAAACTTGAATAAAAGGCAAAATTTTGTCTAACACATTAACTTTGTTATCAAGAAAGCCAAATCTTCAATTTCGCTACTTTTTTTCCTTATTGGTTATAAGTCTAAAATGTCTTTCAAAAATAAAATCAGAATTGTCAATTCAATTTTTTTGCCCTAATTGCTTAATATAGTTTCAGCTTGGAATTTTGTAGCTACATGTTTACTTTCGCGTTTACAATTGATTTAAAGCAAATGCCTTCGTATATGTAAGAATTCCTTGTAGTACGTCCGCAACAACACCATCCACCGTGATTTTAGCTTCCACCATATAGAGACAGCTGTGTCAAAACTTTGTCGATTGTGCTTTAATTCACAACAATTCTGACATCAGACAGTTCTTCGACTATAATGTGAATGTTCCATCAAAATATCCAAGGCCCCTCCATGCACTATTACTAAAGTAAACAAAACGTCTATAAACCCAACACTTGCTTAAAGATCGAGAGTAGCTCAGAAACCTTTAATATGATAAACATGCTACTTCGCCTCATAGCGAAATAACGAATCAATTGCTTGGTGGTGTCTTAGCAACAAGATTTTGACTTATTCTTTGAGTGATAACTCAGAAAACTATTGACTGTTAAATTTTCTGTGATTTGCAATTGAACTCTGTGATTTAGTGTGGTGTTAAGTGCCATTATTGTGCATCGCGCCGTTATATACAATGCAGCCAACGCTTATTGTGACAATAATGTTTATATAAACGCCGTAGTAAGCAAGATGCTACCACCATAGCAATAGTTTGAGCAATATTTCTTCCAATCTGCTAGCCAAAATGAGCAGCGTCATACCGAACACAGTAAATGTCACCCATTCTAACACTATAAAGTTAGAAGGCGTTGACGAAAAAGCATGATTTAGGAACATATTAAAATTATACATAAAACAGGATACAGAGATAGCGGCCCTAAAACATATCCAGTTGCTACTTGTAGAAGGTTTTTGTCACATAACTGAATCCCTTAAGGTATACAAAAGGCGTGGGTCAAATTAAAATTCATCATGATCGGAAGGAAGTTCTAATGATGATTTTATCACATTTACCAAGCAGCGAAATATTAACCCAAATAATATTCTGTTGCTTCTTCTGTTAATACGTAAGACACTATCAAGTCTCAAATGCTGCTGCAATTTCAATAAAAAACAATCTTGGAGAATTCTTCGTCCGATAGACTCTAAAGAAATAAATTTAAATTATGTGCAATTTGTTTATTACGTACTAAACAAAGTTGCTGATTCCTGCGATAGACAGCTATCAACTGGATGACTACCTTGGATTCTATAAACTTTGAGAGAATTGCCCTAAAATATATGAAAGCATGGACTGCGTCCTTCTTACTTAATCCCTCAAATTAACCATAAAGAAAAACTATCGATCATTAGAACCTGTACTTTATACATGTACGCAAGTTTGTTTTCTGTAATTTCATAATGTGGTTACTATTATCGCTGTTTATATTTGAAATAATTAAATAGTACATACAAAAGATAAATAGTTTATATTTCAATCACCAAACCAGTAAAACCGATTTCAATATTATTTGGTCCTTCGAGTTAGTTTCCTTTTAAACATTTAAAGCGACAGTTATAATTTAATTTTTCACATGCAAAGTATTAACGTATGCCTGCCATTATTATGAGCTACTTGTACACACAGCACAGTGCAAGTGCAAAAACTTTTGTGCGTAAATTAAAATTGATAAATTTTACCATTATTTATAGTGGGTTACCAAATTGCCTATATTTTTGTTGCGATCAATTTTAATCCACGCGGCTCCAGTATACGATTCAATAGCTTTGCGCAACTTAAGGATAAACTAAGAAAACCACTACACTGCTGGTCAGCTGCAATTATCGAAATATATATACTCAAAGTAAGTGATGTGCATTCCCATTTTTCGAATTCTATTTATACCATTACCTCCGATTTTGTATTTATCTAAATAGTTGAAGTCTATTCTATTCTATTTTGTTCACTATTAATGATGTTTACCCCACTTTTGAATAAGTATCTGTTAAATTAGGAATTACTTGGAACACTAATTTAATGAATAAGCCATTCAATTACAATTGCGTCTTACGGAAGAACTTTATCGAGGCAAACAATCAGCAGTCCCTTTCATCATTTAAGTCAACGTCGTCAGAATCATCGTTGTATCATCAACACTATTTGTACTGTAAGTGAAATTAATTCTGCTTTCATATGAGTCAAGAATAAAAAGACAAACTTCGAGCTATACAAACACAAATTGCTGTCTTTTGAATTGCTTAATAGTTTATCACATTGATATACACGCGATGATATTAAAGATATATTATATTGTTTAGAACGTAGATGACAAAAACATAAAAAATTTGTTATAACACTAAGCTACATTGTATATTTTGCGAAAAACAATGATGAACTAATTAAAGAACAACTTATTGGCAGGTTAAATAACCAACATGATTGATTTGCAAAATTGTAACGCCTATTCAACTTAGTGGCGTGCCTTTAAGAATGCACTTACAGCTTATAGATAATGACGATTCATTAACAAATTTCAATAAATCTGCTATTTACAATTATCATTAATAGGTGACGCGCTTAGTATTATCCATTCTTAGGGACAACTGAAATTAATTATTCCATAGCGCCAAAATTATTTCGAAATAGATAAAATCATCATTGAAAAATAGTTTATAGACATGCAAATGCCTGACACAACATAAAATATAACAATTTAAAAAAATTTGTTAACAGAATTAAACAACATTACAACAGCTTGAAATATTACTATTTAGGTTTGGAATACTATTGTAGTTCCACATTTATTGTCAACATAAAATATTAAACTAATTTAGGAGTTGGACGCGAAAATTACCTCAAAGCAATTAGATTATTTACCCGAATAAAAAGCATTTTTAAATTTTTCAATTGAAAAATTAGATACAGTTAAAAAAGTGAAAATAACTAACTAACAAGTAACTCCACATAAGCATAAATTTCAAAAAACTGTTTTGGTAGCCTCTGCTCAAATAAGCTGCCCTTCTATTTAATAACATTATTCATTATTTACGTGGTTACCATTTTTGGATATGCCTGTAAATTTTATAAAGTCACTTTAATAAAAATTGCAACGCGAGTAAATATAAAATTTGTAATAAGAAGCGCAACACCCTGCCTTACATTAGTAAACCACGAATGTTGGATAATAACGCAAATAAGAACGAAAACAATTTGAATGTTACAGATAGATACGAATCTACAGAATTAGTCAGTTGCGCAACAAAAGTCTATCTATATAGTCAAGCATTTTATCTACAGCAGTAGTTTTCATTGAAGACGTATGCAGAAATAAAATTCCCGCTCGCGTTTTGACAGATTTCGAGTCACAATCAAATTTTGTAACAGATAAATTTCATATTAAGTTATGCTTAGCAAAGAATTTTTCGTCATTTATTTAAAGCAGTATAAATCAGTTTCAAAAAAATGTGAATTACTGGACGCGCATAAGCTTATCATCTATATATAATGATTCCCATTCACAATTTTCATGCCTAATTATTTCTAATATAACAGAAACTTTCTCAGAAATATGATAAAATTAAAAGAATTTATCAATACCAGATAACATAAAATTTCCGATGATACATTTCATGAATGTCAATCCATTGATACATTCATGAGAATTTCAACAATGAATTAATAATCAAAAGTGCACCATAGGCTATTCAGTAGCGTTCGAGCCGCGAACGGAGCAACATTGCCAGGAACACAGTCAGCAGTGAACAGTGAACAGAAAATAGTGGAATTAAATCAGCAGTGCAGCGCGCGCATAGTAGCGGAAGTTGTGCTTAAGTGCCAGTGCGAGTTAAGTAGGAAAATTGGGGACAGAACAGTCAGAGACAATTGCGAGTAGTGGAGAGTAAAGTTAACGCACGTGTTTAAAGATTGAACAGCAACTGATTTAGTGCAAATGCACTTAAAATTCAAGCGAAAACATGTAAGTTAGACTCAAATATAAATTAATCATGTATTAAGTAGCTTATTGCTATTAGAGTAATTATAGTGCAATAATGGCTTAAGTTAACATTAATTTGAAAGGTAAATGCGGTAGTGTAAACATTAACAACTAGTTAGAAACTTGTAAAAATTGTGTAGTTAGTGAATGCTATTGTCAATAACAATTTTGCTAGAACAAATATACTAACACAAAACAAATAAAATAATTAATAAACTATTAACCATTAGCAAATCAACAAACAACAAAAGCATAAATATCTGGTGTAAGCATTATTATGGATATATAAAGAAAATACAACATAACACTATACTAACATATATAACAAAATAACACGACCAAAATACAATTTATACCTGATGATTATCAAAAACTTATTGCATTTCAAAATATAACTATACAAGAGAGAAAATATAAATCTAAGTAATAAGAAAAACTATTTCAAGAAGCAGTGATAAAACTTGATAAAGCGATGCCACAAATTAAAAAAATTGGAACAACGGAATAACGATGTTGACAAACTACGTTAAATGAAATTAGACACACACTCACACAAAAACAAAGAAGACGATGGATTTACCATTGTGATAAAACAAAGAAACAACAAATTACAGGCTGCAGCAGCACATGCCTCATACACACAAAAAAAAATCAGTAGACACAAATACCTCACAAATAAACACAAATAACACACCAGTAGATACAAACAACACACCTGTAGACATAAATAACACACCAATAGACATAAACAACATACCAGTAGATACAAATAACACAAATACAAAAACAAAGAGGTCTCCCCCACCAGTCATTCTCCATGCCAATGCAAAATATACAGACATAAACAAGGACATAATACAACAGAAAAAAAACATTACGAAAATACAAAATAGGAAGAATGACATCAAAATACATTCTGACTCAGAACAAGTCTACAGAAAAATTATTCATTTATTAGATCAATAATACACAAAATTCCACACGTATGAACTACTCTCAGAAAAAAGTCTCAGAACAGTGATAAGAGATTTAACTGAATCAATAAAAGAGAAAAATTTTAGACGAATTAGTAGGTCTTAAATACCCCGTACAAAAAGTCATAAGAATGAGTTCTACAGGTAGACCAATCCCACTAGTTATGAAAATTCTAGATCGAACTCCAGACGGTATCGAGATCTACCAACTAAAAACACTATTTCATATCGTCATTAAAGTCGAACCATAGCACTACAAGCCAGAAATCTCTCAATGCCACAGATGCCAAAAATATAACTAAATGCTGCAGAGCTGACTGGCGTTGTGTCAAATGCGGGGAACCTTACGCCACAAAAAGTTGCACAAAAACTAGAATGCGAAAATTGCAGGGAGGAAGAACACACAGCAAAAAACAAGGAATGCACACTATATCCAAAATTAAAACATACCAGCACACAACAGAACACGGACAATTCATTACACACTAGACAAAACACACAGAATTTCTGTTACGCAGCCGCAGTAAAACAAACAAAAAAACCAATGACAACATAAACCACAACAACGGCACAAAGCAACATATTAGAAAACACAACTAACACGTCGTTAAACTTCTCCAATTACATGCCACTCATTATCACAACACTTCAAAAATTAAACAACGCGTCAAACGGTTCGGACATCATAAAAATTATTATAGAAACAATTCCACAAATACGCAACATATACAATGGGAAATAAGCATACAAGAATACCAAGCACAATAAAACTCGCATTTTGGAACGGACTACGAGACAAAAAACAAGAACTCAAACAATTTCTCCACATACACAATGATATCATGCTGGTAAATAAAACACACCTAAGACACTGCATGAACGCAAACATAGCAAACTACACACTATACCGCAAAGACAGAGACGGACCTATGGAAGGAAACGCAATATACGCGAAGAAAAATAAAGACCACAATACCACCACTCACAACCATGGACACAATTTTATAGAACAAATAACCGACAATAATAGCAGGAGACCAAAACGCAAAACACTTAATGTGGCACAGCAGAGTAGACAACACGAGGGGCAAAACACTATCTAACTACATACTAACCAAACAGCTGACTGTATTAGCACCAAATACTCCGACATACTATCCGAAGAATCCAAAATGCAGGTAAGACATACTGGACATTGCTATAACACGATACATAAACACACATATCACTATAAAAACAATACAAGATATGCCATCAGATCACAACCCTGTATATATGGAGATATCACCAACACAACACGAACACAAAGAAATAAATTACAAAACAGATTGGATGAAAATCTGCTTCAGAACCCTTTCCAATTAGCTAAAAAAACATAGAATCTCAATTGGGTACAGGGTCTCCTTCAACCAGCAATTCTGATGATTTGCCAACTACTCAATTGAAAAACTCTTTAATCCCAATGACTCCTGATTTTGTGCTACCAATAAAAACAAGTAAAAGCGGGTACCTCCTGCAATCTTCTTAAAATCAATTACTTATAAGCCTCATACAGCTAATACAATCATAAAAGCTGGCACTAAATTAAAATCAAGTAAATCTAAGTCCGACTCTATTAAACTGAGATGACTTTTGCAATTTGACGAAACTATTAGATTATTCTCAATAAGAATACTTCTCATACCGTTTACCATCAGAACGACCCATGAAGATTGTAATTCGGCATCTTCCTACTTCTTTAACAATAATAAAAATTAGGACGGAACTACAATCTCAAGATTTTCCCGTGCAATCCCTCCATTGGATGCGCAACAACATTTCTCAAGTTGTAGTTGTCCAAGGAAAGTCAGAGATGTGGCAAAAAAATATACGATCTTAAATAGCTACTCCATGTTTCTATCAAGGTGAAATCTAAGAAAGCTCGACAGGGACTAATTCAGTTACGTACGCTGCACTGATAAACACGCAAGTTTAAAAGGTAATCTAAAGCAATCTATTACTTTTAAGCCAAAATGCGCTAACTGCTATCAGAAACACTAGTCTTTCTATAAAGGGTGCCCTTACTACCAAACCAAATTAAGTAAAAG
>CM008238.1:3963086-3974590 GCA_002278615.1 Pogonus chalceus | reverse complement strand
TTTTATTTAGAATAGTTAATATTTTAAATTTTGATATTAAAATGCAAAAATCATTCTAATTTTATTAACAACCAAACAAAATTAATATTAACAAAAGTTTTAATTCATCGTTTCATTTCGGTTGTAAATAATAAAATAAAATTAAAATAAATACATCCTTTCCCTTTGATTGATACTTTTCTATCTGAATACTATCCTCGCCTGTAGACTAAATTGAAACATTATCACAAAACACGAAGTAAAATAATTAAATAAATTCATTCCACATACAGCACAAACGCAATTCATTACACATTTAACATAACGTGTTCACTACACTAGCATTTAATATTTTCATATGACCTACAAAACCTCTTTTTAAAATCGAATAGTATAGTTCTTGTATTTTCAATTAAATTCTCGCCGCAAATTTAAAAATATGTAAATGTACGTTAAAATATTCCTAATGAATGTTTATTTTTTAGTATGATAATAAATTCCCTTATCAGGTTCGTTATTTGCCGTGTGAGCGACGCGTTTCTGTTTTTCAACCATTATCAAGCTGATTCAATTTTGACCTCTGTGCCGGAAGCTCGATATCTCTCTATAGGTATCCCTTTCCAAAATCGAATGGTCAAAATTTACAAGGTCGGTGTTTATATATGGTTACGTATGGTGGAGAAGAGTGTGTCTGATTGGCTGTTGATTTGGACGTTTATGATAGGTTGTTTAATTTTATTTTTGTATATTTCAAGGTTTTCAATTATATTAAGTTTTCTACTTTTACTGCCTGTTTTTAAAATTTCTAAGGTTTCATCTATTTTTCCTAATAATAAACCAGTTATATCATGGCTTGATGGATTTATAAGACGTCGTCCGAGTATATCAGAAAGAACATCTGAAAATTTATCTCTAACGCGAGCTAAGGTGACGCAATTTCAGATACGAGGATAGTTTACTAGTATTAAAAACTATTATGCTGAATTTATTACTGAAGAAGACTTTTCAATAATTGATCCAACGAGGATTTTCAATGGCGATGAAATTGGTGTATCCATGAATCCAAAGCCATTATCAGTGCTTGCTTCTAAAGGTACTAAAAATGTTTAAAGCATAGTCAGTAATAACGGGACAGAATACGTTACTGTTCTCGTCACGGCAAATGCAGCTGGTGATCTACCACCAAGCTCGCTTCTATTTGCTGGTCAAAGTTTCCCTAAAGTAGTTATAAAAGTAGCATTTTTAAATTTCAATTTTGGATATGCCGACAATGGCTGGATAACAGCAAAAACTTTTATGAGTACATAACAAATGTTTTTCCCATGGGTAGTTCAGAGTAAAATCAATTTACCAATTATATTTTACATTGATGGACATTGTTCTCACGTAAATTTGCAGTGAATATAAAATAGTTTTCGTTGCTCTATATCCAAACGCTTTACACATTTTGCAACCATTGGATGTAGCACTGTTCCGCACATTTGGATCTGCTTATCAACGAGCATTTCAAGCACTAAGTGAAGATTCCGGAACAATTAGTATTCAAAAAAGCCAGGTTGCACATATATTAAAAAAAGCATTTGAGAGTTTGGATTTAGAGAATGAAATTTATAATAACTGGTAGTGATTCTTGCTAATCTTTCTTTATGTATTAAAATAATATAAAAATTTAATTGGAATAAAAATCAATATTTTTATTCACAATCTTTAAATAATTCCACATTATTTAAAACATAAACCTTGTACATGCAATCTTTATGACGAGTCAGAAATTTCTATTACGGTAATTGAATATGGTCATGTTGCTTGTCAGAATAATTTATGGCAGGGATATTCACTAGATGGTATTGTCCTCCGAGGAAGATATCGACGCGTCTCATAATCAATAAGAATTAGAAAACATGTCTATACCAGTAATAAACGTCAAGAGAATAAAGCTAGGTCCACTAAAAAACTAATGCGAGTTGTACGTTCTAGAAAATGTACTTCATATAATGATGAGAGTGGAATTACATGAAAGCAACATTTAATATCACAGGTGCTAATGTAATAGATATAGCCGAAATGAATATCATCCACCAAAAAATTAAATAGGAATATGTCCTAGAAACCATCTCATATAAGCATATAAATATTTGAAAATCTTTCCGTTAAAATGAAACTGCAAATAAAATCATGCAAAAAACTACAGTAGTTGCGCAGAAAATCCAATAAATAAAGGATAAAGGTTTATAAAAATTAATACTCTAAATATTACTCCTACGAAATTCGCTTGCTACTTTGATTCTCGTTACGCGGGCGTAATTTAAGTTGCGTTTGCGCGTAATTTGTTTTTATTTCTTCATCAAGGTTGCCGCTGTTTTGTGGAGTAAACTTTTATTGTACAATTATTTTGTACATTTAACGTCTCTCGTCGAGCGACATTTCCTCGACCTATTGGTTTTAGCAAATATTTAGCAACAAATCGTCCTGCGTTATGTGTTATAGGCAGGCTATGTTGAATTATTTTTGCTGCGGTATAATTTATTGCTCTTTGATTTTCTTTTTCCCTTTTCTATTGTAGAACTCTATTGTTTATTAACAATTTAAGTTCCTACCCAATATAATATAAGCTCACGGAAAGGATTGTGGAGGTCACAAAGACCAACAATCTTTTTTTGGATATTTTTAATCTTCTGTAAAAGCAGGAATTAGAGCTTGCTTCTTTTAGAGAATTTAAATTGTCTCCCGCCGCTGACACTAATAAGAGAAGGGTGTCTAGTTTCACGTCATTCTCCCCTGATAGTGATTCAGATAAATTTACCACGGTTATTCCAAACCGTAAGAAGCGCTCCAAGAAAGCTTCTAAACTAAACAATACATTCTTTTTTAAAAAAAAAAATAAAAAGTCTTTTTTTCCAATGATTTATGTTGTTTGGGTCACATAAACATCAAAACTAACAAAACATGAATTTTAAATCACTTCAATGTATCAAAATAAATTATTGAAATGGGTAAAATATTTGAATTTTGACCCGTGACCTGATTGGCTGAGCACCCGCGTGACGTCACTAGCCAGACTGAGCTCGGAGATAACATTGTTGTGAATGCGGATTGCGGTTTCCTCGGCATTTATCCGAGAAAATGAGCCGAAATGGATTTGTAAAAGCGCAATCGGACAATCTCCCGAATGTCTCGGTACTAATGGTAACCGACTTTCTCGCGTCGTCTGATTGTTTTAATGCGGCGGAGACAAGATACGTGAAGCTTCACAAGTAAGTGCAATCAATGTCATTAAATGTTGATGAAATATACATTTGTTAATCAATATACTTTAATAACATGTTGTTGTTTTAGAATTACTTGAATGTTTACTTTGAGATAAACATAATCTTTCGAATTCAAAAATCTTTTTTTTTTGTACTAATTTGTAAATACTCATCAATGTTCGTGTTATAAAAAGTAAATATTAATTTGTAGCGTGGCATTACATAAAATTTGAATTGTTATTTAGGTATCAAAGGGAGATTTACGGAGATTCAGCTATTGGGTACGTGGAGTTGAAACGAGAAGGATCGCTGTGTCATGTCCGAGGTAGAGTGTGTCCGGAGCATAGAGTACGCAGCAAACCGTATACTGTAGAGTGTTTTGTAAATGAAGAGGACGAAGAAATCACGAAAGTAAGCTGTGAAGATTGCACTGCATCAGCAGGTAATGAATTTATTTAATAATTTTAACTATGTCTTGACATTTTACCCTCCTGCTAATGCTAATTATGCAAAACATATTAGCACATTTTTCTTAACTGTTAGTATTTTGTTTCTATCTTTATTTCATTGTATTGTTTTATAAGTGCAATAATTTTAATATGTGTAAGCATGCAGTTGCGTTTTTGATGTGGCTTCATTAGCGGAGCGAAGAACCAGAACCCACGGCAACAGTTTGCTACTGGAAAAAATCAGTATTGTCGTAAGTTGGATCCAGCGCGAAATTCGCCACAAAAAATGACATGAAGAGTCCTTCCACCGAACACGCATTTGGCGATACTGAAAACTTCTACAGCAGAGTTATCGAACGACTTGCGGAAAGTCAATGCGTGACACAAATATCAGCGCATACTGGTCTCAAAATATATGATAAAGTCTCCATGCACCAATTAGTGTTAGGATTTGTGAAAACAGATCAGATTCATACTGATGATTTTTTAGAATTCGCGAGCACTACGATGACGGTCGATTAATGTCAAAATATTGCTAATAATACACAATCTGAAAGTAAGTGTCGTTTGTGGTCCGAAATGAGATACTGCAGAATAACGGCTTCGAAAATTCTCGAAATCGCTCATTGTAATACCGAGAAGAGTGTATTAGTCGAACAATTAATTGGAACTTCAAAAGTTAAACATTTTCTCGATTTTGCTTAACAGTGCAAAATAAAACGTAGATTATAATGATTGTCACGACATTTTATTGTCAACTTGTAAATAAAATAGGTAATTATGGAAAACAGTTTACATTCCTTTACTGATTTCCATTCGTCTTATCTGTATATACACATACACTCTTATAACATTACTGTGCAATCACTGGGGATTGTAAATTATTCAATGCTGCAGCTATAACGACGATTTCATCAATTATTTCCAACATTGAAAAGGAGATTTCCGCATGAGGAGCAAGGATTTCATATTCGCGAATTCTTCTGATAATTCTCTCTATGTGTATTCTTAAACTAGCAATTCGTCTCGTTTTCAAGACCGCAGACTTGAACAATTTTTCATTTGCTGACACACTTGGCGGCTTTATCAGCTTACAATTGTTTTTAATCAGAATCGGTTCTATGTGTTTAAACTTCTGTCAGCCATAACCGCACAGTTCGGAGGAAGTTTCTGCACAAAATCACTTTTTTCAACAATCGTCATATCGGTTGTGCGTCCACTGAATCCTTCCCAAATGTAATTGATCATGCCATCGGCAGTGGCTGAAATCAGATATTTGATAGTGTTGCACTTTTTGTATTCTGACCACGTCAGTGCCTGATGAACAGAATTGCTACGCTTCTGAATTTGAATCTCAAAACAATGCACATCATTGTACCGAGCGCGAAAGGCTTATGGTAAAGCATGCTTTATAGTTTCAGCAGAAAGTCAAAATATAAACGGTTTCAAATAATGAGCTAACAAAGGAACGGTTTGCCGAAACATAATATTTGCAAAACTACAGTTTTTCCCATATTCATCCCCCAAAATTATAAACGTTTGGTTGGTTTTAATCTTTTTCAAAGTAAAGTAAACGTTTTCCAATTATGCCTTATACTCTGATACGATCTCACGTAAAACAACGAGTGCATGGTCTGGAACCCCTATGTAGTACTTCGGTCTCGCTTCTATACGCCCTAATCGCAATTTCAACGTTTACAACTTAAAATTTTCTTTCTGCCGTTTCAAACTCTCCTCACTCTCGTCGTCAGTAGGTAAATAATCATCGAAGCTTTGTAAAGTATTGTGCAATATATTGGTGGACCCAGTGTCGGTTGATAAATACGACAATGCTGTAGGACCTGGAATGAATTGGGTACGGGACATGTATAGGGGAACATGACGCATCTTTTTTTCTGGTGCATTGGAGATGTTGCATTGCACATATTTACTGCGATAATGAGGTCTTGAGGAGACTTGTACCCCAAAATCTTTCGTCAATGCCGCAGTTAACTCCAAAGGATCGCATGCACGGTCAGATAGCGATAAATGCTCTAACATACTACCATCAACAACTTGGCCATCACTTATACGCGAATCAGAATTAACTGATGATGAACTTGGGTAAATGAGTTCTTCTGCAACTCCGGGGTGTTGTTGGTTGTCGAACGCATCCTGCTCTAGCTGAATTTCCGTCAAAATGTTGGTCCTACGAAGCTTCTGCAGCACCGCTCTTATTGGTGTAGCATGGGCACGTTTCCGATCTGGCTGGCAGTTAAAATATCGACGCAGTACTCCTTTCTTCAGTTGTATTTTAGCAGAAGGATCTTTCTTTATTCTCATGTAGACTTATAGAAGCTGTAAAAGATATTATTCCTTAGCACAAAATAATAAATACAATAATTTTCATAATAAAATATATATTATGCACTTAGCATATCAACAATTATTGCTTACTTGTATTAAAATTACTAATGAATACCTTAAAGAAATATCCTTTAAATTTGTAGTGACATGTCAACCACAAAGTTTATTTAATTTGAAAAATATGTTATATTTCGGTAGTAATGTTCAGAAATAATTACAAGATAATATACATAGATTTATTTAAATGGTGAATGCTTTAATTGGTTTTTTTTTTTTTTTTTTTTTTAAATGAATTCATGGTATAAATTCATGAAACTTCAGCTTGATTACAGGTTATGTTCGGCGATTAAATAACATAGTATCTGGAGAATCGTGATTTCACCCTAACCACAATAGTTTATCAATTATATGTGGTATTTGATATAGACTTACATCAAAGTGATCCTCGCTACAAGTCATTGTTGACCGCAAAGATAGGCTGCCGGGTTCTCGGCGAATTAAGTTAACAATTTCAGGCGACAATCGCCTTTTGGCACGTTATTAAGTATTTTCTCGGAATCGTTCAAGGCACTGCTGCTGCATTCCGGTACAAAACAATACTTAAGTCGGGGAATTTTTAGCAAAATGCGGATTTTCGCGGCGACTTGCCATGTTGTTACGTGCACTGGCAGCTCCGCGTTCTGGCTAATGACGTCACGCGCAAATGGCGCGCGCTCGGTTTCGTTTCAAATGCTTATTTCAGTCAAATTGATATTATTGCATTAAATAATGTTTTAAAAACCTTATTTCTGTTGTAAATATTTTTTTCTTCGATCGTTCATTAGTTTTGTATATGTTTTCAAAATTAAAAAAAAAGTCTATTCTGTAAACTCTGTGCCTCAATTAGGTGAAGTTCACAAAGCATATAGTCAACCGGAAGCCACCTCTCATTCTTCAAATATTGATTTATCTTTTTACATGGAATCTGATACTCTTGCTATGTCTCAAGAGAATAAAACGGGATCTACTCCGCCCATGTTTCTAAAAACAGTGAAAAATTGGCCGACTACTTTTAATAATATCATTAATGCTAACATCAAAATCAAATCAGTCAAGTCACTGACTGATTCTAGCAAACTCTAAACTGAGTCGCCAAATGATTTTCGTCTCCTATCAACGCTATTTGATAATCTTAACTTTGAATATTTCTCGTATCGACTTCAATCGGAACGACCCATGCAGGTAGTGATTCATGGACTGCCTACTTCCATTACCTCTGAAGAAATTTAAGCGGAGCTTCATAACAGTGAATATCCAGTGCTGTGAGTGCACTGAATGTGTGATAATATTCCGCTGGCCGTGGTTGTTTTGGAAAAATCTGGCAAAGGCCGCTCTGTTTACGATCTTGATGTACATTTTCATGTTTCCGTCAATGTTGAAGCCAAAAAAACTAAAAAAAGATAATTAAATGCTCCAGCTGCCAGGGCTATGGCCACTCTCAAGAAATCTGCTAGGTACAGACCTGCTGTGTCCGCTGCAAGCACAGGCAGGCTAGCAATGAATTTAATTTTAAACAATCTTCAACGGTTATGCCGAAATGCACCAACTGTCACCTAATTCATACTTCTAGCTACAATGGTTGTCCCTATTATCAGACAATATTTAATAAAAGTTTAAAGACCAAGGTGATTGGAAATAAATCCTTTGCCGATGTTGTAGGAAAATTTAGTATCGCTCGAACCGCGAACGAAGCAACATTGCCAGTAGTGCAGTGAACAGCGAAAACAAATATGAAGTACAGTGCGCGCATTGAAGTGTGATATGTTCTCAAGTGCCAGTGTTAGTCATGAGTAATGGGGACTGAGCAGTGCGAGCCGTAGCCGTATACGCGAGAGCGTTAAGGCAATAGCATCGTCTGAGTTTGTGCAGTGTATGTGCGAAGAGAGAAGAGCTGCGCGCGCAACGGAGTGGCTGAAGCAATTCACTGCGTATTTGAATGGACACAGTGCATGATCCGTTGCTTAGCAAGTCCGGTTAAACACGTGGTTGAAGTGCAAAACACCTACAGCAATGTAAGCCAATAGCAAAACTACACGTACAGTTATCAGCAAAAAACCAAAACAACAATATATACTACTTAAAAGGTAGAAAGATTGAAGCGTCTAATAAAATAAAATAGTGTGAAATTTAACTAACTGGATATTAGAATTGTAATTCTGTGCTTCTGTGGGTAAATTTTTCGTGAGTGCATGAGTAGCTAGTAACACTAACAGTGCTTTACAAATTATTTAATAGGTAATAGTTCTGTCTGTTGTGAATTTCTTACGTGCTATAAAACTTTTTTAACTACTAACAAAATATAGCTACTAAAACAATTAAAAAGTAAAAGTAATAAAATACATCATTAATATCATAATTTTCACTAATATCTAAAGCACTTACAAAAATAGAGTAAAATATACACACCTTTAAATCAGCAAACAAGACGAATACACTAAACATTAATTCAATAATATAAAAATAAACACATCACATACAAAACATGGAAAATTTAATAGCAAAGATAGAAAACTGTTCATTGGAAAATAATTGATTTCTGGTTTTAAAAGCCAGGTAAGGTCACTACTGACAGCATTGGCGCATCCTTGTCACATTTTTACACAAACTTTGAAGAACAAAAAAAATAATTAAAGATTTGGAAAAAGAAAAAATATTAACTACACTGAAATCCGAATCGTCAGAAAAAGAAAAGTACAAAAAACTTTATGATTAACACACGAAATCACACACTACACAAAACATGGAAAACGTTAAAAGTAATGACGGATTTATACCAGTTAGGAAACATAAAGCAGCAAAACCACAGGCTGCAGCCATACAAACAAAAAACACATACGAATTATTAAATAAAACAAAAAACTCCGCACAAACATCTACTAATGAAAACACACAATCAGAAAAAAAAAACCACAGAAACAGAAACAAAGGTGAAGAGGGCCCCTCCACCCATTATTCTACACGACAAACGCCAATACTCTGAAATAAAAAGAACAACTGACCAATAAAAACATATAAATGACAAAACAGGAACGGAGATATCAAATTCCAACCGGAAACCGAACATAACTACAAACATATGATTCACTTACTAGACGAACACAACACAGCATTTCACACCTTTGAGTTAAAATCTAAAAAAAGTTTAAAAGAGTCCTTAGAGGACTACCAGAGTCCATTAACGAAACCGAAATCTTACAAGAGTTATTAAATCAAAAATTTCCAGTTCAAATAATAATAAGAATGAAGACAAAAGATAGACCAATCTCTCTTGTATAAGTACTTCCTGTCCGCACTCCAAACGCTATTGAAATATACTAACTAAAATCTCTATTTCAACTAGTCATTAACGTGGAACCGAACGCAACCCCAAAATAACGTAGTGCCATCGCTGCCAGACATTCGGACATGTAGCTAAATGCTGCAGAGCTGACTGGCGATGCGTAAAATACGGGGAAACACACGCCACACACGAATGCACCAAAACACGAAAGACACATAAACCCAAATACAGAACATAACACTCTAAATTCACTAAATAAAATACACAACACACAGGGAATGACATATACAGCAGCTGTTAAGCAAATCGAGGCACCGAGGTTAATCCAAAACATAAATAATGCACAAACTAACACAGTTGAACCATCAAACAACACCTCATTAAACATCTTAAAATACATGCCGCTTGTTATCATCACGTTATGGAGGCTAATGCAGTACTTATAAACACAACATTTATTCGAAAAATACTATTTGCCTCAGCATACAACTCACCAGCAAAAACACTTATCATTAACGACATAGATATAATATGACAAGACAATTTACCGACAATAATAGCAGGAGACCTAAACGCAAAACATTAAATGTGGAACAGCAGGCAGAAAACAGACGAAAAAAAATACTCGCAGACTACATAGTAAACAATCAACTGACAGTTTTAGCACCACAAACACCGACACACTACCCAAATAACCCAAAATGCAGGGAAGACATACTTGACATTACAATAAAACAACGCATTAACACATATACTACTATTGAAACATTACAAGAAATATCCTCAAACCATAATCCAGTATACATGGAAATATTACCAACACAAAAAGAATACACAAAAATATACAAAACCGACTGGAATATATTTCAATAACACGTCACACAAAACAAAGGCAACATAAACATTATTCAGACCACGGAAACCTGAGAAAACACTATTCAGAGACTCACAACAAATATACAGGGATCAATTACAGCTGCAAAAAAAAAGAAATTAACGTAAAAGACACAAAAATCCGGCAACAATTAAAACCACTGAGACTTGACATCAATCGTTGCAAAAAAAACTAGCAACACACAAGACATCCAACTGACAAAACACTGTACAACCAAGCGACAACACAATACAGAGACGCACTACGTAAACATGACGTAGAATATTGGACAATGACATTAAAAGACGCAAACACTGATGATAACAAATTCTGGCAAATAACACGTAGCATGAAACACAAACACAAAACACCAAGTGCTTTAAAAAGAAACAATGAACTCGTATATACACCCGAAGAAAAGGCTCAAATAATAGCCCAATGTATACAAACGCAATGTACACCCAGCACATCAGTGAACATACCGCACGCAAACAACGTAAAAACACATATAATATTACATAGAGCAGGCACCGGATGTACCATTAAAACACACAACACCGAAACACATAATGCAATTAATAAGGAAAACGCCCACTACAAAAGCTCCAGGATCTGACAAAATATAAAATCGGGCGTTAAGGGCCTTACCCACAAAAGCCATAGTACATATAACAAACATAATAAACGCAATACTTAAACTAAGACACTTCCCACAAACATGTAAATACGCACAAATAATAACTATACCAAAACCAGGACTAAAGGATACAATTACGGACTAACGACAGGTGCGGTGTTTTTAAACGTTGCTAAAGCATTTGACAAAACCTGACACAATGAACTCTTATAAAAAAAGGCTACACAACTTCTCACGACAGATCTGCCAACTCATCAAAATCCTACCTACACAACAGAACATTTCAGATAAAACTGAACGATACATACTCCGACACGAAAAAAATAATAGCTGGAGTCCCTCAAGACTCAGTACTAGCACCTACACTTTTTGACACATACGGAAGTGATATACCCATACCTAAACACCCAGCAATAATAGCTCAATATGCAGACGACACAGCTATACTTAACAAATACCACACCACGCAAACCATACAAAAGAAACTATAAACAGCACTTAATTACAAGGAAGAGTAGTGCCGCAAATGGAGAATTGAAATAAATGCTTCCAAAAGCGTGGCAGTACTTTTCACGCGCAAAAATGAAGGAACAACACGCAAACTAAACATTTTCAACACAAACATGCCATGGAAAAACACCGCCAAATATTT
>CM008238.1:3922480-3939300 GCA_002278615.1 Pogonus chalceus | reverse complement strand
CAACGTGCAAAAACCTGAATATTATTTTATATATATATATATATATATATATATATATATATATATATATATATATATATATATGTGTATTTCCAACATAGTTTTTTGAATATTATTGCATTGAAACTAAGTTTTTCGTCCTAAAGTAAGCTTATTGGTCTGGTTTTATGTGGTCTTTGCCTTGTTTTGCTATTGTTATTAACTGAGTGTGTTTCCATGTTTGTAGGAAGTGTCTGAGCTAAGTATTGCGTTCATTATATTTGTAATGTGTACTATGGCTTTTGTGGGCAGTGCTTCCTGTGCATGTTAGATATTTGGTCAGGTTAAGGAGCTCTCTCTGCTGATGCTAAGTCTAAGAAATTTTAATTGCGGGATTTTTTATGGTTTTACATTAGTTTTTTTTGTTGCAGCATCGATTAATTCCTGTGTTTTTGTTGTGAATGTGTAAATAGTCTTTTTAAGTGTTTTTGTGTTCTGAATAATGTTTATGTTGCCTATGTTTTGTGTAACGTTTTGCTGGAATATAATCCAGACTGTTTTGTAATTTATTGTTGTATATTCGTGTTGTGTTGGTGATATTTCTAGGTATACTGGCTTGTGGTCTGAAGATAGTTCGCGTATTATTTCAATATTGTTGCATGTGTTGGTGCGTTGTGTGAGTGCAATGTGCAAAATGTCTTCTCTGCATTTTAGATTATTTGGATAGTATTTCGTTGTATGTGGTACTAAAACTGTTAGTTGTTTATTTATTATTGCATTNTTTTTTTTTTTTTTTTTTTTTGAGAATTCGTGTGTAGCATGAGTTTTCCCGCCTTTAATGTAGCGGCAATCAGCTCTAGAGCATTTAGCTGCATGTCCGAGTTTTTGGCAACGATGGCAAGGCGTTATTTTTTATTTTTTGTTGCAGTGTTTATGTTCTACTTGGATTATAATTTAGGATACGGATTTTAATTGGTAGATTTCTGTACCACTTGGCTTACAATGAAAAAGCACTAGGACAAGTGATATTGGTTTATTTTTCGATTTCATTCTTATTACTTTTTAAACGGAAAATTTGTGTTTAGTTATTTCTTGTAGTATTCCATCTACATTGATCCATTTTGGCAGTCCTCTTAACACTACTTTCAGATTTTTTTCGGATTGAAATTCAAATCTTTGAAATGGTGTTTTGAATTTTTAATAAGTGTATCCTTTATCTGTAATCGTATTCAGTTTCATATTGAAATTTAATATCGTCATTTTTGTTTTCTATTTTAGTTATTTTTATATTTTTCTTTGTCAAGTCTTTGTATTAGTCAGAACATTTGTATTTGTCGTGTAAAACGATGGGCCCTCTTTTACTTTCGTTTTTATGGTATATGTACTTGCTCTTGTGTATTTACTATTTGGCGTTTGGTTGGTGTCGTCCGTTGTATTAAGTATGTCGCATGTATTTTATGTTTGTAAGCATGTTGTTTATTTTGCAGTTTGTGGTTTCGTTGCTCTGTGTTTCTTTACAAGTATAAATTTATGATCATATTTGTGATTTTTCGTGTTTTGTTTTTTTGCTCTTATATTTATAATATATATATATATTGTCTCATTTTTCAGACTCACGTCCAGCCATTGCTGTATAATTTTTCTCCGTGGTTTTGGTATTCGTGTTGTTCTTGTATGTATGTGTTACATATTCCAATTTCTCTTTTAACGTCATCTTATGTCACTTTGGTTCTTGCGTAGTATGGTGCGTGTACTATGGATCGAAGTATTTTATTATCTAACATTTGTAGTTTGTGTAACGTGTTGGTGGATATGGTACTCCAGGCTGCAGCTGCGTATGTCATTCGTGGCCGTAGTATTGTTGTGTATATTCGTATTTTATTGTTAATTGTCATTTGGCTCTTGTGAAGTGTGTTTATTGTGGAGTTAATTTGCGTTTTCTATCTAGATGTATTCTGAAATATTTGGCAGTGTTTTTCGATGTAATTTTTGTGTTATATATGTTAAGTATGCGTGTGAAAAATACGGCCATATTTTTTGAAGCATTTATTTTTGTTCTCAATTTGCGCCACCACTCATCTGTGTTTCTGAGTGCTGTTTGTAGTTTGCTGTCTATGGTTCGCATGTAGTGAAATTTTTATATATTGCTGTGTCATCTGCGTCTGATGCAATTATTTCTCGGTGTTTTGGTATTGGTATGTCACTGACATATTTATTTTAGAATGTTGGTATTTTGAGGTAATATTCAGGTGTCAGTGTCTCGTTGTTGTTTAATTAATGTATTTGTTTTTGTACGTCTTCTTAAGTCACGTTTTTTCTATTTAATTTAATATTTTTATGTTGTCGTGTTTGCATTAAAAGTTTTGCAGTGATAGTTTTTGTGTTCGTGTTATTATTTGTTTATGTGTTTGTACAATGTTATGTTGTATTTCTGCGTTATTTATAGTACAATATTTATTTATGGTTTTCTTGTTTTGTATTTTTAATTATTTGTTAGTTATATTATTTTATTTATTATTATAAATATTTTGATTTTTTTTGTGTTAGTATTTTCTGGTTAGTATGTATTGTTCTTGCATGCACTATTTACACAAATTAAATAAGCTTTAAAAATTTTAACTAATTGTTTAAGTTCACAATACACAGATAACCTTACTTTACACTAACCGCACACTATATTATAATCAAGCCCTTAATCTAGCTTTGATTGTTACATATATGTCCGTTTACGACTTACGTGTTCTCAGTTGTATTGTAAGTGCACATGCACTAAGCCAGTTACTGCGCACTCTTTACACACGTGCACTGACTTCACTCCTCACCCTTCACTTGTTTTTATGTAGCACTCACGCGCTCGTCGCACTTTAAGTTAAATATCTCTTTCCCCTAAATTCGCCAAATCACTTTAAATGTTACCGGGTTAATATGGCACGAGACGTACGATCGGATCCTCGTCGATGTTGAATTTTTTTCTTATTTATTAAGTAACAATTAACAGAATATCTTTACTACAATTATATAAAATATAAAAATTTTAGATTTGTGATATATGATATCAGTTAACAACACTTTAATTGTGCAATTTTAGCTGCACTATAAGAGCGTGCTTCGGCATATTTCTAATCTCCATAATAGCAGTCGCTAAACGACTAATAAAATAATATTTAAATAATTGGCTATGCCCTTTTTCTGGGCACGTTATATTACATTTAATAACAAAAGGTACACCTTATATTATCGCAACATCTTTAAAAATATCTAATTGATGAAAATTATCATTAATTTGTTTGTTTAAAATGCTGATTGCATGCATAGTAAATTGAGTAATTTTTACACTAAGATTCATTCAAGTATGTACTGTATAAAAAAGTATAACAGTTTGCACAAGCTGATTTCTATCGTAAACTTTTAAATAATTCCTTTTTAACGATTTTTGTATGCGAACCTACAGAATTTGATGTAAGAATGGTTGAAAGTAAATCATTTACATCAAATCGTCGATCTGAAATGGCGTAGACAGCTTATCATTCTCTTTGGGTAAAATAGAACAAAAACCGTCTTGAATACATAAATTTTCATGAGTAGTTGAAAGTTCAGGATTAGAAGTATATAGACTAGTTCCAGGTTGTGGATTTTTATTCAATTTTCAATACTTTTTTGTTTCCGGAAGCAACAGAAGTATTTGTTTTTGTATTGACAATTAAGTCTGTTATGTTACCTAAAATTCCTGACTTATGGTCTTCATAATTTTAAATATCCAAATTCAAGTTAGCAAATCTTGCAATTAACAATGTTTTAAGTCGCCACAATGAGTTTCCTACATTAATATATGTAATATACCGACAGAGCAATCATATGTCAGATTGACTTGTGAAGGTAATATACAAGTAGGTGATGACATTGAGCGTTTTTTCTACTTTGTCGCTCTAAAGCGGCAAAGTAACATTTTGCGTTGACAAAAGATAGCGCAAATACCGACTTTATATAGCGACTGTAGAAAAAATAATTTTCTTTTGAGTCTTGGGTTGTATTGTGAAGAGAAAATTCAGTTAATCCACCTTTGGTTAATAAAAAGAACGTTAATCTAATCAATGCTGTACAGTTATCAATTAAAGCCTGTAGAGGTAGCGTACGAATGTATCGATTTTTTACACTTTTGAATTTTGTTCCAGCTACCATATTGAAATTTTAATGTTCTGTACATATTTAATAATTCAACTCACTTACAAATGTGCCCAGAAATGACATTTATATTTCGCCGGCTAGTTTCACGTTTAGAATCTTGTTTTTTAAATTGCTGCCATTCATATTGTCGAACGAATCATCAAATACTTTTACAACTTGCGCAGTTTCAGTAGCTGCAGATATTTGTCCGGATATTTTTACGCCAATTTTACCATACCTTCGGCTTAAGATGAGCTTAAAACCTGACTTGCAATGCATAATTTCATCTTATTACAGGAAGAAGGGAAAATATGCTTTCCGGCGATAATTGTTACTTCATAGTTATCTCGAGCATGACAAAAAAAGGCTATTTTATCATGCCAGTATGCTATTTTTCAATTAATTTCGATAACGTTGCCTTCATATATCCATCTTTCTCTTTCTTATTGGCCTTCCCACCAACCACCCCAATCGCCCATAAAGCAGTTCCTGTTAGTTTTTATAAGATGAGCTATATCACAAAGAATATAAATACTTTTATCATAACCGGGGATTTAAAAAAGTACACCTTCTTTTCCACTTTACGTTTCATTGTAGAGAGAATCAAAAGCGGTCTTATTAGCTTTAGCTTGATCAGTTACCTATTCTTCAGCGTTTAATCCAGGTTTAGAAACATAAAAACAGACCGGTTGAGAAAAAGTAGAAATAATACCGGTGATCATACCAACCAGAACAGAACAGGCGACATCCGTTGTTCTACTTCCCGCGCCGTCTGTAGCGAAGCTAATAACTAATGAGAAACCTGAATTGAAAACTAGGCTTTTTTAAAAAAAATTTTCATCTATGACAAATAAAACGTATCTTCTTTTAGGATTTAATGTTTTACGTTTGATTTCGTTTATAACATGCTCATTAGGTCCTGGTGTTATCGGTATTTTGGCTAACAATCTGTTATTTGTTCGTTTAGAAGGCAAAGTCGGGACGTAATCGCGTCAATGTTCATAACCATAGTTACCATATTTCGCCAACGACAGTGCTAATATTTTCTGTTCTGTATAGTAGCGACGACTTTGCGGCTTTCTATTTTCATTATTTTGCTCTATTTATATTAGCTGTTACAATGATAGAGATTCTATACGATTCATAATAGATTAAATGCCATAACTGGAAGTATATTTCAAAGTATTGATTGGTTTTTGTTTCTAAACAACTTTATTTTGCAACCATTTAACTTTCCTTTTTTCTTTTTGGATGGCCGAAAATAACAATTTTTTCTTCGGGCTTATCGAAGCTCCTTTTAGATCGACTTGATCCATTATCAATTTGTGAGTGTTACGTTTTGCAACACCTGTATAAGAGAATATTAATTTATTAAATGAAATGAATTATTCAATAAATAAAAAAATAACAGCAAAACCTTGTGATTTAATAATTTGCCTCTTACGAGATAGTAGTTGAAGTATTAATATTATTAGAAATATAATATCAGAACAGCAGACTATTTGTTTTACCTTTGCTAATGGTAGACTTGAGATCTTAAAATTATCAAAAATATTATAAAACAAGAGATTTAAATTGATATCTAATATCTAAAATAAATCAGCATTTTACAGTTGTTGAATGCCATCTTTTCCGACATTTCTCTTCGGTCCTATTGTCAGCAATTGAATATAATTTGTCCTTAAATATTATCAGAGAAACGGTTTTGTCACATCCAGCGTTTGATTCCTTATGTCAATCAATTATATTATATTTATTAGAAAATTGATATATATATATATATATATATATATATATATATATATATATATATATATATTTATATATATATATGTATATCGTTGAAAAATACCATTAATGATAGTTGATTTTGTTTGTGTTTATTTTCCAGTTGGTTCATAACAGCTTCAGCTGAAACTACTTTATATATTTCAAAAACTTAATTTGGAGGAACATTCGCATGATTTAATTGAACATATAATGAAAAGAATAATGGTTTGAATATTTCATGTCTTGAACCCTGCTAATACGGTACAGAAATGTATTTTTTTGATTCTTAAAATACTTATTTCTTCTTTTTGTGGGTAAGGACTTTGCATATAATTTTTGTATTGTAACCATTGTTTAACAATTTTTGAAACGTTTTGTTCTTTTTTTAGTAAATTATCAGTTCAGCAATTTATTTTTGCTTTATTGAATTAATATGTAGTTTTTCTTAATTTTGTGGCCTAGAAACGGAAGTTTCATTTTTGGTTTCAGTTCCGTGCGCAAATTTATTTTGTTAATAAATACTATTTAAATTAGATAAGAAATTTGGTATTGTGTTAAAAGCATGTAGCCAAATGCCAAATTTATCATTAACATACCTAAAACAGGTAGATGGTTTGAAATGCTTGTATTTATTCACAATTATCGATGACGAAAATAAACCCGTTGCTTCAACATTTTTTTGTAGATAAAGGTCATTGAAAATTAAAAGTAAGTAATTCCAATTGATGTATATTGGATATATTAGTGCATTCACTGGAGCGGTATGTTCGATCTGGGATACTTTTTCGAAGAAGAAGCTTCTAAGCAATTCATTATTTATTTTTGGTCACTGATGTGTATTGATTGGCAGTGGTTTAAACAAAATTGAATTACACAATTAAAATTTGGTTTCATTTCGATCCTTCTTGATAATGGACCATTTCTTTGCATATTCATCTATAAAAGTTCATTTTTTCTTTGGCATCTGTAATAATACATTCATTTACTTTTGAAAAGTTGTGTGTAATTTTTTCGATTTTTAATTCAATGGTTGGTTGAAAATTATAAAGTATAAATTATAATTTTAGTGACGGCTAAAGCCGTCTATGGCTTCAGCAATGGCGCTAGCTTTGTAATTATTTGAAGAAACTTATCTATATTTACCAGGAATGATTTGCTTAGCCTCTAGAAGAGGCTATTGCAAGGCTTCTTCGACTTCGATAAGTGTTTCCCAGGATGTATTCTTAGAAGCTCGGGTAGCATTTTTATGTGAGTAGATAATTGATTATGTAAATTGTTATGTGTTCAGAGAAAACATTTCAGTCGACCGTGTTAATTAATTCAACTAGCTTTTTATGGAGGTTATGTAAGACATCTACTGAGATAAGATTGTTATTAAAAAAAATTAATCCAGAAAAAAGAGATTTGTAAACTAGTTTATTTTTTTGGTAACTGCAATGTCAATGACATCAGGTGTTGCCCCGANAAAATTGCACAATATTGCTAAACCAATTTGGCAACGGTGTGAGTCAAAACAAATATGGGTATTTTGCGTCAAATAAATCATCAGGTAATAATATCAAAGCTGATTGTGAGTCTAAACTTAGCATTAGAAATACAGAATGGAAGTTTTCAGATCGAGCATATCACCAAATCGTAAAAACATTGGGTCATCCAACAATAAATTTATTCTTTAGAAGAATAAACGCAAAATACATAAAATATTTGTCCTGACACAAAGACCCTGATTGTTGCGTAGTCGACGCTTTAACTTTGAAATGGTCTTTTTTGTAATTTTTATGCTTTTCCTCCTTTTCCTTTTCCTTAATTTTACGTACAAAATAATAATAATAATACATAATAATACTGATCGTGAATGTGGTAACATAGTAGTTGTTTTTTTTTTGCCTACACAAGCAAGCTTGGTATCCGCTCTTTCAGTTGATGACCAACACAATACAATTTATTCTAAATTTTGAATTCAACTTTTAAGTTCTCCATGTAGGTCACTTCATTATCTTTTTGCCAAAAGCCTTTATCCTGGTAGTCATGACAAGCTATATGAAGCAAAAAATTTCAGCAGAAACATCCTAGATACTTCTAGCATCAGTCACTAAATTAAGCTGAGGCAATATAATAATTATTTCAGTGAATGGAAGAGTTTTTGCACATAAAAACATTTAAATATATATTCTGCTTCATTTTACTTTTTGATTAAAGAAATTTATGAAAGAATATTAGTATAGTACTTTAAAATGCGCTATATCGGCAATCAATCAATATTTATAAATAAAAGAAACGAGAGAAAACTCTATAATAGGAACATTTTTTGAAGACTTTTTTTAATCTTAGGTCATCAAAGCCAAAATATGATGAAACAAGGGATGTTGATAAAATTCTAAATATTATTGAAAGCTTAATCCTACAAACCAATTATCTTTAGCAGAATTTACCAGGAAGTTAGTAATATTATTGGCTTTTGCTAAAGTGCAAAGACAACAGATAATAGCAAATAAAAATATAACTGATATAATTTTATCAGAAAAAGAAATAAAATCAAAGTTCTTGCTTGATTAAAAACTAGTCGTTCGGGTGCTGTACAACCTCTTCTTATTTTGTAATAAAGCAATATTAGGTGTGGCAACGTCTTTATTTTCTTACATCAAGAAGACTCAAAAGTTAGGGGAAAAAGAAGAAAACTTAATCATAGAAAATAGAAAACCATATATCTAAAAATGTATCTGCACAAATTATAACTTCTTACAGCATTCTACTATTAAAAGAAGCCTAAATAAATACAGAAGTTTTTCAGCATATAGTATTAGGCATGCCTAGATTTTTTCAAATTCGAATCTGGGTGGATTATATCGACCGCCGTTTAATACGTAAAATTTTATTTGTTTGGTAGAAAATTCAAAATTTAAAGTGATCATTAACCCTCACAACAGATATTTTCATTAAAAGTACCGAACTCAAAACTAATTCGTTGACGATTGAAACTTTAAGAGTACGATGATGAAATTATTAATAAAAGAGATAAACTCAATACTTTCGCTGATGTACTTCGCAGAATTCTAATAAATCATCAAAATTTAAAAATAGATTGCAATGTATCTGAATTTTAAAATTATTTTAAATTGAAAGAAACCGATGCAAATCTAAATATTATAAATAAAACAAATAATAATTTATTCAATGTACAACATAAGAGTAGTTAAGTTCATTGTGTTAGTAAAAACTTAAAATTTTCTCAAAGCATAGCTAAACAATTAAGGAAAAACTTGAAAACAAAGTTATTAAAGAAACATAATCCAAAATTTAGAAATTTTGTCTATTTAAAAGAAAATGATATATATATCTTTAACAAGAAAATTCTATGTTCATAAACCATCATTAAAGTTTAAATTTCTCACATTACTTAATTTAAAATATTTCTGTAAGAAGAATAATATTACAAGTTGATGTATTCCGAGACTTGGTTGTGGAAAACACGAATTTAGCTTGACATCCGTGAGAATGATTTTGCAGTATTATGTTAATGTCAAGTCGATACTGCAGTAACAGTTAACAAAAATAATTCTCATGAAAATATGTCAAGATAAGAACTTAAAATTTATGAAACTGAAAACGAAAACGTGCTCAAAAGAAACATTAAAATTTTTGGCAAAAAACTTGAATATTCTCATTTTAATGATGACTCCTAATCAATGATTGTTGAAATCGACGAAGACAATCAAAATTTAGATGACGAATTTTCTAAAAATACTGACGCGACTATTCATTTCAGTATAAAAAATCCCATAATAGATATCCCGATCAATGAATTATCCGTTAACATTGGCAAAAATTAAATAATTTTAAACTAATTATTGCAATCACCGTCGATACTGAAACTTAAAAAAATTGCAAATCGCTAAATTAAGATTTAATATTCAACTCTTTCAATTTACTTCTAAATTGATTTGATTAAATTTTTTAAAGAATATGTTGTACCAAATGCAAAATATTATTTATACTTTGAAAATCTAACTTAAGAAAAATTTCGAAATACTATTTTAAATTATTTAAAAATTTCCGCGATTAAATTCATTTAATATAATATTAAATTAATCGATAGCGAAAACGAAACTGATCAAAAGGAAATTATAACAAATTATTGTAAAGAAAAAACTATCTATCGTGGTATTACAGAAACATACAACGAAATTAAAAAAAAAAAACTATTATTGGCCTAATTCACAAAAATTCTAATATTCCCCGGTCCTCCCTCTCGCGTTCACCTTTGAATTAAATATCGATAATATTACACGAAATTCTGGACTACCGACATTAACTTTGGGACCAGCGTAAATGGAAGAGACGCGACATATTTATCTACTTTTATGACTTGCAGTCACATTTTGAATCAACAAGACAGTTTAAATACGCAGTACAATCATCCTAAACTCACGATAAAATTTCAAAGGAATAAGAAAATTATGAAAAACTTATAAACTAAATTATAAATTCAATCAATGAATAAAATAATCACTTATCGGTGCAGTTGCATAATTTTAAACATAGACGAGAAAAAATAAACAGATTTGGTTCTGTAATTATCTGTCACTAGAAATTTAGATGTCGAAAATGATAAACATTATTCAAGAATAATATCTCATTTAAAAAATAATCAATTGGTGAAATTCAGTAAGAGAGTGATTTCTATAAGGGAAGGGTTCTTACCTAAAAGCAATACCAACAGAATTGTGACTATATAAATGTTAATAAAACCTAGAACATTATTCCGATTCGAATGAAAAATTCTTATTCAGCTGTCACTTAATGTAAAACAACAGTATAGGGATGTTCTCCAGTGTCTAGCATCATTCAAACTGTGAAGTTCTAGAAACCACCATCCAATGAATTTCTAGATGTTCCAGCCAAATAAATGCTCTTAAGTGTTCAAGAATTAACCGGCAGCCAAAAGCTAAAAGTAAACGATTTAATAAGAAGAATGTGACAAGATCAAAGTACGAACTGTCTTAGTCTGCTATAAAATTGACACTATATAGTACCACTGACAAAAAGATAAAAAAAAGATGACATTATTAAGGACTGAAAGAACCTTGGAGCAGTACCTGGGCTTTATTTGAAGATCACTTGAAGAGTTAAAAAAAAAAGTTTTCCTTAGACTGAAAAAAGCCAGATTAGTTTTCAGTTAAAAAAATTCACATATTCCAGAAAAAAATTTTGTTATCTTGGACTTTTTGTCTGTGATCAAGGTATTGTAGCTGACCCCGTAAAATAAAAACTGTTCGTAACTGTTCAACTTCTCGAGAGAAATATGAAGATATTTCTAGGTTTGTGCAGCTTTTATATCTATTTATCTGGATTTGACAATATAGTTTAGCCACTTGCAAAACTCACAGAGAAAAACAGAAAATTTATTTCTGAACTAGAATGTTAAAGTTCTTTCGAATAACCGAAGCATTCCATGGTATTAGCACCAATTCTAAGAAATCCATTACCAGAAAGAGTTTTTGCTACACACGGATGCTAGCAACGTTGGATGCCTTGTTTTCCAAATACAAAGTGAGCATGAAAAGTTATTGCATACGTCGGTAAGACCTTGTCGAGTTCAAAAGAAACTATTGCGTTACAAAGAAAAAACTTTAAGTTGTTATGGAATCGGCGGAACAACTAAAATTATATCTATTTGGTAAAAATCTATTAATAAGAACTGACTATGTTGCTCTAAACTGCAATTTAAGAATGTTGAAGGTCTAATTGCTAGATGGTCAAAAAACTTCAGGAATACAACATCTCTATTGAACATCGAAATGCTAGCGCGTTGTCCAGATGACCTTGCAACAAATAATAGAAGCATTGCTGCTCACTAGAAAATAAAATTTCTCAGTTTCGAATTTGATATTAGTGTAACAGTGAAATGAAGCAGTGAGTTACAGCCCCTGTTTACGTGCAGGCTACCAGGAGTAATAAGATGAAGTAAAAATATTTTTATCTTGTACACTGCCTACTCGTTGACCAGTTCGGGAACGGGAACGCATAAACACGAATTTAGCGTATATTATTTCTATTAAACTCGGAGCCATGAAGGTTTTTATCCAGCAAAGAAATATAATAATGCTGATGTAGTGTCAAGATTACCAATAAATGCAAGTAAAACGACAATAATGGAACCAATTTAAAAAAGAAAATGCATTGATTTTTTGTCGATGAAGAAGGGCTAGCATTTTAGGTAAAAACCGGCGAAGAGAAACATCACAGACTCGTAGTGCCTAACAAGATGAAATTTAAAGTAATTTATGATTATCATAATATATCATATGCAAAGATATGAAAAAACCCTTAACAGAATTAAAGTGATATTTCGGTGAAAGAAAATGAGTGCTAATATTAAAAATTTCCGCAAAAACTGCTAATTCTGTAATGAACGAAAAACTCTAACCTAGTTGAAATTCACTCCACTGCAGCGATTCCTAGAGATTAGTGCTCTGTTCCAAAGAACGTAAATGGATATTGTAAGACCAACGTTTCTTCGCAAAATAGTTGGAAATACAAAATATTCTTCCATAATCCATTTTTAAAATACTCTGAGGCATTTATAATCCCCAATGAAAAACCAGAAAAAGTTTCAAAATTATTCGCACAACAAATAAAACACGCTACGAAGCACCTCATCAGTTACTTACACATTTGTGTATAAATTTTACAACAAAAACTTTTTCAAGTACCTGCAAACTTTTTGAAGAATAAAAACTTAAAATAACAGCATACAGATCGCAAACGAACGGAGTACTAGAAAGTAACCAAAAATCCTATAATAAAATTTTTTCTCACTTAATACAGGGTATTCAGAGAGATTGGGACGAATGGCTTCCATATGTATTAATGGCCTGTCGAAGCAGCGTTCATTTGCAATTCTATTATTTCTCATGTATCGTTAGATATGGAATTTTCGTAAACCGATAGCACACAACCTCAGACAATGTATTATGATTACGCAAACAACTATCCGTCAGAACTTAAGCAACGTTTGCAAATTGCATTTGACAAGGTCAAACGACACATACGTAAAACAACGGACGCTTTCAATACTTAATTCTATAAAAATGCTAAGTTAACGATATACCAGGTAGGTGATAAAGTTCATATTCATGACCCAGTAGTAAAATTTTAAACATTGCAAATCTTACAAAGCCATGCACAAGACCGTACTATATTATTGAGTGCACAACAGAAGTAAGCTATAAACAAAATTAACAAAATGCAGAAAATATATGTTATCAGACTGTTTTAATTTGCAACACATCATGGGTCACAAAATAAAATAAGGCACTCCAAATATAGTCAGCTAAACGAAAAGAAGAGCTCTTGCAAAGAATCTCCTAATAGTTGATGAAATATCTATCTTGGCCGTCTGTGAAACTAGATAAGCAGAAAACTCAAATGTAAAAGCCAGAAGATATCAAGTGATTAAAAAAGATAGGAATCCCGATGGATCTGGAGGGTAGCACTAATAATAGGTGACCGTTTAATTGCTGAGGCTCTGCCTCTTCCTCTTGAATTTGAAGATCTCAATGTGGTAGCAACAACGGTTTGGGATAATCAAAGACCCATTAACATCTTTCCGGTTTGGTGACTCCGTCACCACCCCTAGAAGAAGTTAGCTCATGGATGCTATTCTTGAACTAGAACTGATCATGGTTAATCAAGATCAACCAACCTTCAACTCATATCTGGGTAACTCAAATATTAATCATATTCTCATTACCGAAAACATAGCATAGCACTTTCCTGATTCGGCGTTTCTTGGTACCTAAACCACGAGCATAATTTTTCTGTTGTTATTACATCTTCTATTCTAAGCTAACACCACATAAATCAAAAGATAAAATAAATCTAGACTAGCAAAGCGCAAATTGGAAGGCATTTTGACACAAAATTATGAACACCATACCAGAAATCCCCAATAGTCTTCATAGTTCGGATGAAATTGATGAAGCTGTCAATATACTAACCATAAAATCTAAAACGCACTGTAAACTAAAGTGCACAAAACATCTGTTAGTATTCATCGATTTCTACTGCCACTCTATATAAAAAAAATATTACCCTCAAATTCCAGACCTACAGGCAATACAGAAAATACCTCATTCCTTAATTAAAAACGGAGTGTAATCGAATGCTAAGAAGAGAAGTAATCGAATTCAAAGAGAACAAATGGATAGAAACTTGTTCAAATTTAAATTCCCGAGAAAGCGCTAAATTCTGTAAAAATTTTAATTGTAAACCGGTCAACTATCAAAAACTTCCAGCCAAATTAAAATGGATGACTATAATATCACATCCTCCAATGAAGAAGAATGCGAAATTTTTGCCAAACTGTTGGTTCCAATGCATCAACTTCCCCAACACTCTAAATTTGACGACAGAAATCACCCATAAATAAATTCTATGGTTGATATAACCTAATCAACAATCCTCCCAGAGCTATTCACCAACTGTAGAGAATAAACGAAGATGAAGTTTCGGAAGTTATAGCTACCAAGTAGAGATCAAGCACACCTGTCGAAGACGGGATTATGTTTCCTATGTTGAAACAACTGTCCGATCAGGCAATCACTTTTCGCACTATCATATTAAGCTCTTAGATGGCATCCTTTAAGAAGGAAAATAACCAACATGATCATGAGATTGCAGACAGTAAACCCATCAACAAACTAATGTTCATAATGCTCAATATCGCTAGTTAACACCATAGCTTAAATCTACGAAGAAATCATAACTAAAAGAATAAGGACATTCCTTGATAAAAATGATCTGCTACCAGGCTACAAGTTTGGATTCGTCCCGAATAGATCTGTAAAAAACGTCATCTAAAAAAACTGTAAAAACATGACGAACAACTTGTATAAAAGCAATTTTAAATCAGCAGCATTCCAAGATCAAGAAAGAGCATTTGATAAAGTTTGGCACCACAGGGTTATTGCCAAAATGAGCTACTTAAATGTTCAATTCGAACATATTTTTGCAGTCATGGCAATTCTTCAAAACCGTAATGGTCGCATTTAAATCGGAAATTCAGCTTCAAGACCTATTCCTATCCAAGCGAGATCTCCGCAGGGATCCGTTGTTTCACCGATCTTAATTATTATTTATATTCTTCACATACCCTTACCCAATAACCACGATGTTTTTGTTTAATTGTATATTGACGACAATGTCTCTTGGACAAATAATCAGAATCCATTAATAGGCATTAAAAAACTAAAAAAAAAAAATAATTAATTTATAATTTGAGAAATGGCCACGGCTTTGGAGGATCAAAATTTTTCCGCTAAAAATGAAATTCTTTACTTTCATCATCGTTCTAAGAGCCAGCAGTGAAAACATTTTAATTGAAAATATTAGAATTGAATTGAGAAAATCAGCTGTATATGTGGGCCACTTAATAACAGATACACTCAACTGAACCCCATACGTTCTAAATGTGACCAAATGAACAAGAAAGAGAAAGTTTCTTATCAAAAATGTTCGAGGAAGGTGAATAAACTGCAGCTACCGCACAATAACCAAACAAGACATTTGTCAGACAAGTAATTGATTTTATGGAAATAGAATACGCAGGAGCTCGCGTCAACGTGCTAAAGTCTCCTGTTTCAGTCGAGAGAGCATTCCTGAAATTTTGTTCTAAGTCTCAACCCTTTACATCCATCGAGAGAAATAAACAACATAGCAAAAATAGAAACAATTACTCAAAGAATACAGCATCTTCAACGTCAATATATACGCAAAAAATATTTTTTAAAAACACCAAAACCGCCGCAGTAAATCAACGCTATCCAAAATACAATTATAACTATACAGCTACCTTGCTTCAACAAGCAGCTTCATTGCCACTAGAAATCTCTGATATATGTTTGCTCATGCGCGGATGTTTTTACTGTCACTTTTATTTGCACGCGCGTGTGCTTGTTGAATATTCTATTATTTAGCAACCGGTTACGCATTCGCAACTGATATTGGGGCAGCCCAAGTGTGACTTGTATGCGCATGCGAAAACATTCGCGTAAGCGCGGTTTTTTATACGTTTTATCCTGCTTTCTAATATCTTACTCTGATATTTATCTACTTGTGTAAAAGTCACCATGGACAGTCTAACCTAGATGATCGTAAACGACATCCGATCAAGCAAAATAGAACAAATATCCATTGTCAAATTAAAATAACTATTCGTTCGCATGCCCGAATTAATCAAAAAGTAAGATAGTGAGATAACGGCATTGAAGGCTTCAGTATCGTTCCCCACCGAAGACGCTTTCCTGTCTGAAGCCGGAAAGACTAGAACTTTTAACACCAACTATTCATCCTTAAAGGATAGATTTGGTATTGATTTCACTTAAGTTACAAGTAGATGTTACGAACGTACTAAAAACAAACTGCTTCTGCTATCAGTCTCAACAAACCAAACAGTGACCCTAAACACTTAGCTGAAACTGTCAGTAAACATTTCTGTTGACATTTCGTATAAACTAAAGAAAAATATAATCTCCCGAATAGAAATTGTTTCTAGTAATTCTCAAACTAATTTCTCCAGGAGACAGCTCTTCCTTCATCTTTCTTAAATTTTCCTAAAAACTGGACAACCATTGCTTAATCTACTAACAGCGGTGGCATAACCCTTAAATCAAGCAAAGCTCTTTCTCAAGTCATGTAACTTCAACCAGATTCAGCAGAAGATTTCCGCAATCTGGCCAAACATCTGATAAAACTTAATTAGAATATTTTCGTATTGACTTTTCTCAGAAATGCCGAGGCACTGGGCATTCTAGAGTCGTTTGAAAATCTTTGCCCGCTGCGTTCAATGTACCGGCAAACACCCAAGTTCCGAGTACCTACTAAAGCAGTCCACAACCGTCAAATCC
>CM008238.1:3858089-3875449 GCA_002278615.1 Pogonus chalceus | reverse complement strand
TATATATATATATACTCTCCAGAACCAACTTCATCTGCCATTGCAGAAGCCGGCACTACTTGGGCCTTCACACCAAGAGGAAAGTCCAAGCCTTCAAATAAACCTGCACAAAAAAAACGTACTAACTTTGAAGCAAATGTCAGCGAAATATTGTAACATGTTTCAGACTATCTAAAAAACAAAAACCATTTTGTTGTCTCTTAGTTGATACAAATGGAGCTGTATCTATCGTTAAGTAGTTACCATCCGCTGACGGCTTCTTGAGCAAAATCTATACGCTCGAAGTTCACGAAAAGTATCATTTCCCACAAGAATACATAATTTGGCAAGAAATAAATTTGCTACATATCATGTGGATTGGCCTATCGGCAAATGACGTAATATTTTAGAACAGGTGCTAAAAAATATGTTCGCCCCCTACCAATTTAAGATTTCGATCCTAGATACACGACAAAAACAATTAAACATGGTGGAGCAAGAGTCCAAACTAGTTATTCATATAACGGCGTAAGAATTATTCATTTGATAGATAAATAGAAAATGATTCTGAAATGAGTCTTCCAACAGCATATTGACCCAAAATACACCAGCAAAACAGCAAGATAGTAGTTTTGTCTTAATGAGATTTTTTATGCAGTGGCCCGTTCAACTTATTGTTCAAAAGGCACATCAAAATTTATGGGGGAAATTGAAAAAAGAGTGGCTGCAGTGGAGCCATCAACTGCAAGCAAACTTTGAAATTACATTCCATTAAAACGTTATCAGGTTTGAATTGCGTTATGTCAGAATTACTGCATCACATGCATATGAATTTAGTCGGTTTGAAAAGAATGACGTAACGCTATTAATAATAGGAGGTAGTACACCAGACACACCAGCTATTAAAACGTAGTAGAACATTAGAAAATGATTAAAGAAAAACTGTCAGTGAAATACTTGGCAAAAAATTAAGCATTGCATGCTCATACTATCCGAAAATTCCTCAATGATAGCCAGATCACAGGACGGGATCTGGAGAATAATAAAATTGAAAAAAAAAAAATGTTCCACAAGTGGAAAAACATATCTAAATTATATTAAAATGACTAACCTACTGAAAATTCTATACACAAATGCAGATGCAAATGTTTTTATCAGGGCTACAAAAGGGTTACTTTTATGCAGCAAATTTTTAAAAATTTTTTAAACTTGCAGTAGGTAGAAATTTTACCCCAGAACTGATCTTGATCCTGCTCTTGATCTCCAACGCTTTCTTGGCATGCTCAGTTATTATCTTCCGTGCATTCCGAAAGCATCTACAATACAAAACCTTCTCAATGAGCTTTAAAAGGTAGCAAAGAAAAATGAAAAAACAAAAATTACCAGGATACCAGAACTACGAACAGCATTAAAATAAAAGAACTCCGAACAGCGTTAGAGTAGTCCGCAGATTTTCATCAACTACTTTCACTACATTTTATTACCATCTTCACCCATCGCCCTATCGACACATCGTTCCAGTCATGATAGACGGAATCTAGAAACCTTTGGCATTTTTCTCTAAAAAATTAAACTCTGATAAGACCCACTATAGTACTTACGACAGAGCGCTTCTTGCAATCTTCGCAAGTATAAAACTCTTATGTCATATTCAAGAAGGCCACTCATTTATTGTTAAGTCAAATCACCGCACTTTTGAACAAAAATTAGATAAAACTTCTGCTCGACAGCTTAAGCAACTCAGCTTTATATCTGACTTCAAAACAGAAACTGTTTCCGTTAAGGGTGATCACAATGTAGTGAGCTGATGTTCTATCAAAAGTTAACGTCATTAGCATTACAGTGGATCTTCAAACAATTCAAGATTCATAGCAATCTTTAAAACTTCAACTTTTGAATCCTAACCATCAAATCCACTATGACACTTCTATATATGTCTAAAGCTTTTTATAAACAAGCTTGTACTATTTTAAAGTATCCAGTACATCTTAATAGCTGTTCACCTGCTCGTCAACTAAAGGAGAAATTCGTTTAGCCTGAAATCAAGCGAGACGCTCTACTGTAGTCCCGAGAATGCATCTCTTGTCAACGTTCCAAAATTCAGTTACAGTTGTCTAGAGAATCACTTTGATAACGTAAATCTGGACATTAGAGAGCTTTCAATGGTCAGTGGACATAGTTATTGCCTTACAATGACAGACAATTTTTTTCACTGTTCATTTGCAGTCATTTTAATCAACATTGAGGCTGACATAATTGTCAAGGCATTTTTTGATAATTAGGTCACGCAGTTTGATACTATCGTTATCATCACTACAGACCAGAAAACGCAATTTGAGCCCAGATTATTTACGGTTTTTGCCCATATGGTACGTGCCAGGTACATACAAACAACATCATACCATCAACAAACTAATGGGTTAATGGAACGCTGGCACAGAACGGTGAAAGCTGCCTAAATGTGTGGTGCATCAAAATCTTGGCCGCAGTTACAGTTGGTCTTTAAATTTGTTTCAAAGAACTAAATTCTTCACTAGTTCAACTCTTGTACGGCATAGAGCTGTGCATTTCTGGTAAATTTTACATTGATAAAGAATAGCCAGCAGATTCAAACTTTTACCACCGATTTCATCGGCAAATCATTACAAACAGAATTAATTGATTTTAAAAATCTGTATACGTACTCTCATATATTTGTGAGAACTAATTTACTAAAGAGGCCTGTGCATGCGCCTTATTGTAGTTCTTACAAAATCTTGAAGAAAACAGACAACTAAATCTTCATAACAGATTTTAATGACATGGAGATAGCAATTTTTATTGATCGTCTGAAACCAGTTATTTTAGTAAAAAATTGAACAGAAAACTGATGACCTAGAGCCAGATCCTGGCATTAAAACAAGTGTAAATGAACCTTTTCACACTTACTCAAATAGGAAGATGGTACCGAATTCTACCACTTAGTAGCGGAACACTGAAAAAAATGTGTATTACCAGTTATGGCTTATTTAGTTTTCGACAAAGCATTACCTCTTTAAAACAAAAAATAAAAAGCACGTCTATATGGTTCTAAAATCACGATATGCCGAATACATTTGAAATTTCAAACGCAGAATAAATTACAAATTATAGTTTGAACAAAGAATCATATTCAGAGTTAATTAAGGAAACAGAGCCTTATTTCTTGTAGTCATTGTTTAATTATAAATTAGAAGATAATTTTTTACAGATACAAATGATTTGAAAATTACTTTGGTTAGGAGATCCTAAGAAGAGTTTACTTGTTTTCTGTTGGTAGTTTCCAAAGGAGTGCTGTAAATCACCCGTTGTCTTGTTTAAGCCAACCTATGATAAGCCTGACAATTAATAATGTAATGCATGTTCAAATCAGCAAATGTATGAAGTAGTGGATTAGATTCCTACGAAGAACTGCAGAAAGAAGATAACATCAAACAGTTTAATGCAGCGTTATCGTATGCCTGATTCTAGGGATTGTGGATGGTACTCAAGTGGCCATCGTCAAACCGAAACAATATACGATAGTATATGTTAATAGAGAGCAGATAACAGAATAAATATGAAAATTGACGGAAGAAACTATTATTTTAACAATTTTACGCAGAAATTAATATATTTAAAAAAATATTTTTAATCTAAATATTAGGAACAATAATATAACTGTCAAATACCCACGTAACAATCATGATGCGTTCGTGACAGAATAGCATCAAAGGTAGAATGATGAATGTCAATTTCAAATGTTGATATGCTTTTACAATAAAAATCCTAGAAATTTCTTATAATAACACGAAAGATGTTTCGAGAACTTGCTCTGTCATCGTCATTAGTTGGTAGATCTAATTATACTAGGTATCATAAACCATGAAAAACGGCAAAAATTATATTAATAATAAACCAGGAAAACTAACTAACGAAGTTATTTTGTGTAGATCAATTTGTCTTCTGCCTATAGTATGAAATATCTTTCAAATAATGCTTTAACTAACTAACTATTCGCTTATAAAAATTAGAATTACTGGATAAGGCAAAAAATATGTAAAAACTCATCCAGTTTCTCACAAAGTAGATGAAATGATTCGAAATACTTACAAAGCAAGAGGTTCTACGTTTGCCACCGTACCTCTGCAAACTGAATCCGATTGAAGTGATTTGAGCGTAGGTAAAAGGCTCCGTTGGAGCAAACAACAAGTCATTTAAAATATCAGACGTTACAAATCTGTTCAACGATGGCATGGCGCAAATAACAGCAGAGAAAAGGTCAAATGGCGTTAAACATGTTATTTAAGAAGAACAACTCTACCAACTCGACAATATTGTCGAAGATATGCAACTAAATTTTGTTGTCAATACTAGCTTGTCCAGTGAGCTGCAATTTTCAGACTGATATTTGGAAGTATTTTTAGCTCTTTAATTTATGATTTTTTCGTTTTTATCCATAAAAGAAAAATAGATAAAATAATGTTTAAAGAGTATTTTTAAATATTTTACCTGTTTCTCATTAAGATTATTTCTTACATTTAAATATATAAAATTACCTTCAATTTGAAATGCGGTTTGCATAAATATAAATGTTTTTTTTTGCGAAGTTTTTAATTTGCCGTGATATTCTAAAAATTATTTAAATAATTACTAAATTAACAATCGTGTATTCAAATGCAATTACATAACTTATATTTTAAATACCTATTTTTGAATTAAGCACTAAATTTTGTAACTAGATTGACCGTTCGTTACTGTAGAAATCTGGTTTCTAGTTACTTTCTTCTTTAAAAAAATTAACTATAGTACCAAAGATAGATTTTTGTAGAAGAACTGCCAGAAAATTTAGACTAGAAAAAACTCAAAACACAAATTCGAGACATTATAAAAATCGAATCAGACATAATGGAAGAAATTTAGAATAGACAGCTGATTTGGTTTGGCCATGAAATCCTTCGTTTACAATTCATGAAGTGAGCTATAACAGAAATAAGAAGAAGGCAAACAAAAATATCATGGATGAATGGAATACAACGGTCATGTCACACATTCTAAAGATTTCATGGAGAGACAAAATTTCTTATGCCGAAGTCCTCACAAGAATAAGAAAAGCTCTGAAATTTTTTCACGTGGTAAAAATCAGAAAACTAGAGTATTTGGGACATACCATGCAAAAAAAGAAATTATATTCACCCACTTCAACAAGGCTTTAGGGAAATGGACGATGGCCTGGCAAATGTAATGCTTATACAGAATTACATTAAAGCTCGGAATCTTTAGGGCAGAACTTACAACGTTGTTTTCTTGGACCTTAGAAAGGTATTTAATGCAGTTACCCACGATTCCATTTTACGAAGACTACGAAAGCTTGGACTGGACTCAGCTATATTGTGTCCACGTTCAAAACCCACACCACTTTCTCAATCGGGCACGAGGAGAGTGAAAACAAAATACTTTAAATGCGGCGTTAAACAAGGGGACCCTCTAAGTCCATTCCTTTTCAACGCTGTGCTTGATAAATTAATTTGCGAACATAACAACATGCCTAACGGTTCCATAGCATCAAGCAATAACATCGCTTGTACGGGATTTGCGGATGATCTACTACTACTAGCCGACCATGACATCTGCATATCACATTATCTCCCGCTACCATCAGGATAATAGTTAGGGATAAGTATACCAAGAACTAAAAGCATTTTCAAGGTCGACAAAAAATTCATACCAATGGCCACCGATGTTACGATCTTCCGCTACTTAGGATTGGATTTCAATGTAGTTGGCACCACAAAACTCACAGTCCAAAACCTTATTCTTTGGCTGGAGAGACTCTACAAGGCACACCTTAAACCCCAACAAAAGTTTTCAATCCTCAAAACGCATATAATCCCTCGCATTTAGCACGGCCTTCGAAGCCCCTCAATTACGGGCAACATTATCAACGTAGTCGACCGTCTCTTAAGGAGATAAATAAAAAATATTTCATTTTAACCAGCACACCGGCAACCAGTTTCTAGATGCCAAATTGAGAGATGGTTGATAATTCAGCTCATTATGCAAGGGAAAATCGCAAGCAAGCGATATGTAGAAAAGCGCCGAATACCCTGGCTGAGAAACTTAAGAGACTAATTTGACTGCACCTCTAAAGATCTTTTCCGAGCTACAATTTCAAAGATCAGAATAGATTACTTCCAAGTACGAGAGGGCACCTAATGAAGAAAATATCTCAGCGGAACCTAGAACCAGGAGGCTGAGAGGAACGAAAATGGGGGGAGTTGGTAACCGGAAGGCGAAAAACGCATAAGATTAAAAGTGCCAATAACTCTACTTTCAGGGTGGTACGAAACTTGAAAATATTTCTTTTATTTCATTATCAGCTAGATTTGGCGAGGGCATAACTATAAAGCAACATTTATAAGATAAAGAGTTACTACCCTGCTTTTTATCAAAAAATTGAAAAAATAGATTAAAATAAAACCAGATATGCAGAATTGTACGAATATTTGAAATCCGTGCTTCCTCAAGGTAACGCTATTCAAAGTATAAGTTGATATAAGAAATGATTTTTTATAAAAAACTTTCTTTATAATTCTTTCAGACGAAGGTTATATGACTAATGTAGTTTTCAAAGAAATTTAAAAGCACCTAGCTTGGTACGAAAGTGCAAGAAAGTGCCTTTTAATATTTTTTGAGCAACTTGGTATTCCGAAATATCCATCGCTTAAGATGCAGATTCACTCGATATATCATTATACAGTTTACGTTCAAACACCACTCATGATCTCCAACCCAACAGCTACTTAGATGACTTTATTGATAAGCCATCTAAATAGCTTGAATAGCATAAATTCATTATCAGATTTTGAAGAGCAAATGGAAATTCAGTCCAGGCGACGACCATGAAAACTAGGTTACCCTAACAGAACTTGATGATATCAAGACGAAGCAACGTTACAGGCTTTCGAAAGAATCTATATCGGAATTGCGCTTTTATGCGGTGGGAGCATTTCAGCAACTTTTAGACTATGAAATTAGCGCTAGTCAGATAATAAAGAAGGTAACACATGTTTTATTTGAAAAAAGCGCCCAATACATAAAAATGCCCACCAGAAATCAACGCGTTAATGTGAAGAGAGGTTTTTATAATTAAAGACAGTTTCCTGGTATCATCAATGCAAAATTATTTCGTAATCGAAAAGGTGCCCTGATTGTACCATTTTTTAAATTCACCGTTGCTAGCTCATTTTGAATCTGGTATATATGGAAACGACTTTTTATTAAGTGAAAAATATTACCTATGTCCATAATAGTAAAGCCTACATACCTAAGAGCCTGTACTAGCCACCGCAGCTGTCGCTAGCACTTGTACGTCTACTACAAAGAGAATGACCAACGAATCTGCACACAAAAAACTTCGCGCTAACTTTGAAACAGTTGTTAGCGAAACATTGATAAATGTTTCAGATTACTTAAAAAAATAAAAAATCTACCAAATTCAAAAAGTAACAACTACCAACCAACAAAAACGGCAGCAAAACCATTCACATTACTGTACTTAGAACGAGCATTTTATTAGAAGCAGCTGAAATTCCATAATCTCAATTAAATCTCTAACAAACCTTGCCAACTTCTGCAAATGTTTTCAAATGCATCAAAATATCATTGAAATAAAAGAAAATAGGTCTTACATGAAAACATCTATTACTCCGCGTATGATTTAATTATTAAAACCCCAAAAATTACTAAACAATTTTCAATATAACTCATTACCTTAGATAAATCTTATACTAAATTAGTAATCTGGGGCTAAAAGATCCGTTTGATGAAGGTCATCGATTAATAATAGCACACAAAAGTAATGAAAAAAAATTTGTATAAGATGCTTTACTATTATCTACGTTTGCCACCGTACCACTGCAAGTTGAATCTAATTAAAATGATATGTGCTCAGGCGGAGAGATTCAGTGTAACATATAACAAATTATTTAAAATATCAAAACGTTTTAAATTTGTTCAACGATGCGGCGCAAAAAACAGCAGATTAATAGTCAAATTGCCCTAGGAATGTTATTAAAGAAGAACAAGAACTCTACCAACTCGACAATATTGTCGAAGATATCCTACTGTACTTTGTTATCAATACTGGCTCGTTCTGTGAGCTGTAATACCGATAAAAGAAAAACAGATAAAGTAATGTTTTAATTCCTGGTATAATGATAATTCATTGTATTTTTTTAATTATAATATAATAAATAATTTTACTCAAATCAGAGAAAAGTGTATTTTTAAATAAGACCAATTTATATAAACAGGAGTAACTACCCCAGTTTTTATCAAAGAATTGATAAAATAGATTTCAATAAAGCCGGACATGTGCAATTCTACGACTATTTGAAGTCCGTGCTTCCTTAAGTTAACACTATTCTATGTACTTATATAAATAAGATATGAATTTTTATTAAATACTTTCTTTCTAATTGTTTTAAACGAAGATTAAATGTCTAATTAAGTTTTCTAAGAATTAAAAGTACCTAGCTAGGTACGAAAATGCCTTTGAATATTTGATAGAGTAGCTTGTTACTTCGAACTATCCATCGTTGAAGTTGCAGATTCACTCAACATACCATTATAAACTTTACCTTCAAACACCACTCATGAACTCCAACCCCTCAATAAAGCCATCTAAGTAGCTTAAGTAGCTTAAATTCATAATCAGATTTGGGACAACAAATAGATATTCAGTTCAGACGACGACCACGAAAATTTTGTTTCCGTCAAAATCCTGTTACAGAACTTGGTGATATCGAGACCAAACAACGGGGCAGCAAGTCCTTCATCCTTATTTAGAATCTATAACTAGAAGAAACCAATCTTTAAATGCTATGCACCATTTGCTTATTACATAGCGTTTTTATGCGGCGGAAGCATTTCAGCAACTTTTACACCATGAAATTGGCGCCAGTCGGATTATTAGGAAGGTGATACATGTTTTTAATGAAAAAAGCGCCCAATATATAAAATGCTCACCAGAAAAAACGCGTTGTTGTAAAGCGAAGTTTTTATAATGTAAGACGTTTTCCTGGTATCATCAATGCAGAATTAGTTCGTAATCGAAACGGTAACTTTTCGATACACATGCAAATAATTTGTGATTCTAATCTGTGAATTCGACATATTATTTCAAGATAGCCTGGCTGTTGTCCTGATTATACCATCTTTAAAATTCAGCGTAACCAACTGATTTCGAATCAGGTATATGTGAAAACGAATATTTAGTACGGGATAGTGGTTACCCATGTCGATCATATTTACAAACAATAATTTGAAATCCTATTACACAAAGCACACACAGCATAATATCACACAATATCATAAAAAAGTAAATTTTAACTTATGGTTACAAAGACTACTAACCACACAACTACCACCTCATATTATCGCTGGCGACTTCAATGCGTAGGCAGTGGAATGAAGCTGTAGAGAAAATAATAGGAGAGTCAAGGACCTCTTCAGGACTTCGCAGCTTCCTTCGAAGCAACCCTCCTCAACACTGGATCAACAGCAATGGCAATACCTCCAGACCACCAGGCTATCGTCATTAAAATAGCTGCAGAATATGAGCGAGCGACAATCCAGCCGGCAGCTTCAGTAAAGTAGAATACTAAGTCCTTTGACGGCGAGTCGCTCCAAGTCATAATGGGAGGAAAGGTGCAGCTATCGGGCACTGCATAATGCATAGCTAAGTATCTTATGTTGCTGTTTACCAAAGCCTACGCCATAGCTGTGACGACGGACTCCGAGAGGAATCGCTACCATATGCAGGTCTACTGGTGAAATATGGAGATTGATGAATTTTGGAGGTTGCGTTATCGCTCCTCTTGTCAACAGACACAACGTACCCGAGGCCGCGAAGACCACGAAATAATGTGGTTTCAGCGGCACAGCTGGGGCGAGCTTTGTAATGCAGTCAACAGTGAGCCGTAAGGAAGACCACACAAGACAGTCATATTCCGACTATCAAGCTCGACGGTGGAGATTTAAAATAAACGTAAAAAAAAAATTCTCCTATCTTATGTGTACGGTGAATATGTCAAGATTGGAAAAAGACTCTTCCTCATCTCGATCGACATATTTCGACCACAAATTTTGTTGCTTAACAATATGGCTGAAAACCCTCAGACGGCACCTTTATATTCCCAACCAGAAATTAAGCATCCTCAAAAATCACATAATAACAGAATTATTTTATGGACTTCAATCGCCCTTCATCACCGGCTGATTGCACAGTTCAATTAAAAAATTTCTTCAATTAAACATCCACAGTGCTGATCACTTTTTTCGTCATAATTCGTAATGAACTCTGGAAACCGGGAGAAACAATTACAGCTGGGCTTATACAGCTAGACTACATAATGAATTGTTAGTAAATCGGCCAGCTCTGGTCAACAGAATAGAGGTAAAATTGCAACATGAAAAAACAAGGCCGCATGCAGCAAGAATTATCCAAGAAAAAAAGAAGACAAATAAACTGCAAAGTTTTGGCACATCCCCAAAACTCTTCAGAACTAGCACTATCCAATTTTCATTTATTCCGTTCCATGAAACATTCCCTAAAGAAAAAAAATATGAAAAATATCGATAATGTGCGAAATCACCTAGAATCATATTTTTCTTCAAAGTAAACAGAATTTTACGAATAGGGAATTAAAATTCTACCAGTTAGATGATAAAAGGTCTTCGATGACGACTGAAGATAAAAATAAATGTAAGTAAAATCGTTTTTTGTTTAGACTGATATAATTGATAGCTTATTGGTACCTGATGTACCAAATAAATACATTATCATAAGACCAAATTAGTAACATTAAAAGTAAAACGAAAACAGAAAACTATACTTGAATCAAATAATTTGACGTTGTCAAAAATAATGGTGAAACTAAAATAATAATGAGAAAGTTAACGTCTGAATTATTAATTATGAGAAAAATTTTCGACCAATTTTTCAGACCAAGTGTGTCATTATCATCAATCATCTCATCACTCATCTCATTTAAGAACACTTGATAAGGACTTACTCAATAGTCAAAACGTTGTGTTATACTTAATTAAATGCATTACAACCTAAGCGTTTAATTTTTTTCATCACACACTTGGTATGAAAAATTGGTCGAAAATTTTTCTCCTAAAATAATAATGTTTAATAAGCTTCTTCATTGTTCGAATCTTAATTTAACTAAATCATATTATTTAATGTAAAGCAACTACTTTGCATCATACTATATAGATTCTCTGAATATAAAATGTTATAAAAAAACTTAATTTAAAAAAAAAATATTAGAAAAACAAATATGGAATTTCCTGACATCATAAATTAATGTTCAAAACTAATGCAATGATCATAACAGCTTTTATAGACCAGCATCGGGCTACATTTGAAATTTGGAGTATTTATCAATAGTTTACACTTGTAATTTACAATAATAAATTTTAATTTACCAAGAACAGCGTAGCTCCGAAAAGAGCTAAATTATACGTTTCACGCAAATAGATTTTACTTACTGCACCAATTTTCAAATTTCTATATATAGCTCATAACACTCCGTTTTGTTCTTTACAATTTAAGCACAAGTTCAAGAAATACATAAAAATAGCTGAAAATTCAATAATAACGTTGAAAATCGTCTACTTAACAATTTGACTGAAAAACCTCGACGAGGCACTTGTAAAGCCTACCCAGAAAGTAAACATCTTTAAAAATTACATCAGAACCCGTTTATTTTTTTTATGGACCTTAATCGCCTTCCAGCACCGGCTGATTGCTCGCTAGATGCAATAGATGCTATATTTAAGCATCCATCCTGCTGATCACTTTCTCTACGCTAAAAGAGAAGTAGCGGTTGGACTACTAACCTTCGAATGCAAATCTCAAAAATATTTAAATAACGATTTAGTAAACTTGCTGATCTTGACGACTGCACCGGCGAAATAGTTTCCGACATCTCATCATATAAATTCGTAACCAGGGTAGCGAAACTAGAGCCCAAACGGAGTCCAGATACTCTGAGAGATAAAGTGTGCCCCAGTACACTCAGCCAGAAGCTGCAAGACGCAATTGACGATTCCGCTAACAGACTATAGCTCCAATATATACCAAGTGATTGGACAGGCACGGACTTTATCCGATCTATCCAACTACTAGTGCAGAGGCTGCAATATCTTACAAGGATGTAAATTAAACCAGTACGGCCGCACCGACCGTCATAATGACGTAGTCAGGAAGACTGGACAACAGAAATTGAACCAAGAGTCTACCATATAGATGGCCAACTCTTTATCTTAGATCTTGCAATTCATATGTTAGGAATGCTCAAGATCTCTGGCCGATAGCTGGGACAGAAACGCCTGGTGTACGACCATCCCAGATTCAAGGAAACTGCATCAAATATATGGCCATGAATATCGAATAACTTCCTACCTCCCTTACTAGGTCCACGAAGCACAGTGCCACCACTTTAACAAAAAGGTTGTATTACTTCCGATCTAGAAAAAAAGAGATAATAGAAACTGTAATAACTACAAGGGAATATCATTGTTATATATAACCGCCAAGATTTACAAACAAACTGAGAAAAACAAAAAAAAAAAAACAATGAAAAAAACACAAAGTTGATTAGGGAAAGGACAATAAAAGGAAATAGTAAACTAGGTATAGCATACGTAGACTTGTAGAAAGCATTTGATAGTGTTGGAAGTAATGACTTCTATGTAAGCAACTTTAAATTAAATAGATACAATGTTTGTCTGACGATATTAAACTTGAGCCAGATCCTCACCAATCCATCTTGATAGTCTTTAAACAGAATACCTTTCTAACCGTTTACAGAACAGTCTTTGCAGGTAGTTATTTGAAAGATTCCAGCCTCCATTAATGTAGAAGATATTAAATCTGATATTATTCTTCAGGATTTTCCAATACAATTTGATCACTGGATAAACAACATCCCTCTTACTGAGTTTTTCTGGATAAATCTGATAAAGAATGTCTCATTTATAACCTTAAACAATTTTTTTACGTCACGATCAATGTAGAAGCGAAATAATGCCACCCAGGTGTAATACAGTGCTCAAACTGCCGAGATTATCACACAAGAATAGTTTGCAAGGTTCAACCTTTACGTGTGAAATGCAGGGGCAAACATCCGAGCTCTGAATAATTCCTTCAAACAATCTACGACTGTCAACTACCAACTGTCACCAAGAGCATACTTTCAATTACAAAGGAAACCCTTTTCTACCAGACAATTCTAAACAAGTACATTAAGAAAAAAATTACAAGTAGCTAAAATTTTCGGAAGTGGCTAGTAAAGGTACAAAGGACAAATCGATTTTTTTCAAAAGGATTTTACTACGTCATTTAACAGTTGAGTTTATTTTGTATTAATTTGAATTTGTTTATTAAAAATGAAAGTAGATGAAATAAATAGTAACAAAACAGAAGCTAATTTTGTCACAATTTTAATTCAGAATAATTAAATAAGTTAAGTCAAATGTACAACTGGTGTTTAAAAATGATGTCTGTAAAATTGGTCAATAAACATTTTAAATAATAAAAGAATTTCTTATATTTCTGCACCAGGTTATGCGCCCAGAAAGTAATTAATAAATAAATAAATTATTTATAAAAAAAAGGTTAACCCGACTAGACATTTTATTAAGCTTTCCGAAAGATCCGTTTGGACCGAATTAAACATTCTAAACTAAGGCAAGCCTTATTGAAACCTTGTCAGGTCCAGATGAGGCAAAACAATAATTGACATGCCAAAAAAATACCATATTTGGTTGGCATGGCTTATGTCTGGCATATCATAGAAATTCCGGACTGTAACCAAATACTTGTCGAAGAAATGGATGATGTAATCGAATGTGCTAAGAAAATTCTGTGGTATAGCCTAACTCTGGCACTCCTTTAGAATTCCTGACTAATATCTATTGTCAGCGACCAAGGATATAATTATTGGCAACTATTGTCAAATGAATATATTCACAATTAATAATAAAAGTTTTCGCTCACTATGTAGAATTCATATAGTGTTGTTTATCTGTAATGTCAAGCTATCAGTTTGAAAACTCATTTAGAAAAATTAAAAAACCTTAAAAATGTGGTAATAAACCACTTGCTCCATTATGCCGTCGATTGAACGAAATATCAGCCTGTATGTGTCCAAAACCCAAATTATCAGAAATATTAAAGAAATAAAGGAGGATATTAAAGAAATTAAACAACGACAACATTATTTGAAAACGTGAGTGTAAGAGAAATGAAAGTGAGTAAATTTCACAAAAACATTTTTATAAATACTATGGAGGACCACCATAACTTTGCCAGGGGGAAATTATTAGGTGTAGAAGGGCAGAAAACATTTAACAGAATTACTTATAAAAGTTCGCGCAAAAGCACGGCAAATTAATAAATATTTTACTATGAATTCTTGTTAATTTTTAAATATTTAACAGGCCNAAAAAAAAAAAAAAAAAGACCAGAAGATAGGCTAATGAAATAGTCGGCTCATGTAATAGAATAGGCAAAAACCCTAAAAACATTTATTTCACCGGTCTGATAGTGATGAAAGTAGATTCACTGTTGAGTTTAATAATGAAGCTTTAAAATCACTGGTAGAAATGAATCCCAAACTAGATATTGAAAATAGCAAACAGTTTTCAGTCTACTAGGTCAACAATCAAAAAACATCTTCAAGAAATCGGAAATGTTTACAGGCAAGATGTGTTGTACATCTGTTGCCGCAGATGAATAAAGATCAACTAAGCACAGTTTGGGCATGTCTATTGTTGAAAGAGTTAATGGTGGCGAAAAATTGGTCTTGTACCACAACAAGCACACCAATCAATTAAAAGAAGGTGTTATTGTACGTTTGGTGGGACTATAGTGGCATAATTCATTATGAACTTTTGAAAACGGGAAGGACAAGGATTAATTACATGAGGGGTGTATAGAAGCAAAGGTGACAATCTCCACTTTTTTCAGATTGTGCCGAAATCAGTTTCTATTTTTGAAATTACAGACTGAGCGCAAGCGCCACCTACGACTACACTTTTCTCGCAACGGCGGGAAGATATGAAGTAGTTTTCAAGATGTTTTCTCAAGTAACGTTGGCAATTAGTATGTAACTGATATTATAGTAGTCCGCTCAATGCTCCGCTTAGAAACTTATATCAAGTGATAATAATAATTAGTATTTAGCTTCAACGCTAAATCATTGTAACAGAGTTCATCGCCACTTTTTAACACTGTTATTCTGCTTCCCGCTGAAGATTAAACCTACATTACCTTGGTACTACAGCCGCCAAAATTGGTGACCCCAACACTTTTTACTAGCACCTTGACAATTTTTATTTCGCTTTCAACGTGATGTTATTTTGTCGCTTCGTGATATCCTTGCGCCTTCCAACGTCATATGTTCACAAAAAATTTCAGTTATGAACTCTCTCTACAAAGCTCCACTGGAAGCTCAAATGGACAAACTTCTCACTGCACTGCAGGCTCAAATTTTTCAAATTGGTCACAAACCAAGAACTACAGCAATGAAGACTGACAGCTTTCAAAATTCTACAACGTCAAACTCATCTTAGTGGCAATTCGTTTTGACCTAGTTTCAAACGAAACGCTTTCTTGTTCCTAAAAATGCATTAACGTCGCCAATAATTTACATCTCTCCTACTGCATCTACTCAAAGATCATAATATCATCTTCTGCTATTTTTTAGCAGAATATTGGAAGTAGAGTACTGTGGCGGAGCTCATCTCCACCTTTTAATACTGCTTATCGCAACGGCGCGAGGATTCGAAGTTGTTTTAGACTTGTTTATTAGTTACTAAAATGATGTTTGTTTAGGCGGACAATGAAGTATCTGAAGTCAACCAGCTTATCGCATAACCAGCTTCCCGCTGAAGAACAAATATACAATCCCGCTGAAGAAGTTAGATCATAGAACTCTTCTCCATACTCCTCGCTATTGTGCTTCCTGCTGAAGATTAAATCTACATTACATTGGCGCAGCCGCCAAAACATCGTGACTAATAGTGCCATCTAGTTGCAGAAATTAGAAGCTTGTAATCTGTCAAAACATCATTGTGAAAAACATCTACATTATCTAGAAGTCTATGGTTATAAATGACTCATCAATACAACGGTTACTATTTTATGTAAAAATACAGCTAAATGCTTTTGAAGTACCTTCGAATCAAACTAGAAAGAAGATAAGAGACCCCTGCAATAATTCAGTACACATTAATTCGTAGAAAGATCGAGATATTAATAAAAATGAATGAGCACTTCGGAGAAAATTGGTGGAATTACGAAAATCTAAAATTTTATGCAAATTCTGTTAACAATACTCAACAGAATATCATTAAAGAAGATACTAAGCAGAAAGAATACTGCATTGAGACAATAGAAGCAGCACCATTGATTCACATTTGAAAATTTTATTCTAGTAGAAATNATTACAAATTTATATGAATACTATTTAGTTGAAGAAGACTTTAATTAGCTAATTATAAGAATAATTCAAGTAATTCTAAGAAAACAGTTTTTATTAAAGATAATATTCTCCAGACCTTGTATCATTCAATTTTCATATATTCCGATCCATGGAACATTCCCTAAAAAGTAAAAATTTGACAAATATCTAGAATCATATTTTTCGTCAAAGGAAATAGAATTTTACGAATAGGGATATAAAATTCTACGATAAAGATGGCAAAAGGTCTTAGATAACAAGGAAGATTACATATTCGACTATACATGTGCTTGATGTACCAAATGGACACATTATTATAAAACAAAATTAGTAACAATAAGAAAAACGAGAAAAGAAATATGTTTTTGTTTCAAATAATTTTACATAGTCAACAATAATGGTAAAAATTATATTACATTGTATAATAGCTTCTTCATTGTTCGTATCTTAATTTAACTAAATCATATAATTTAATGTAAAACAACAACTTTACACAATACTATAGATATTTTCAGAATTAAAAATGTTATAAAAAACTTTATTTTTAAGATACAATATTTGCACAACAAATATGAAACTTCTTAACATCATAAATTATTGTTAAATACTGATGCAACGATCATCGCAGCATATTTGATTTTTGAAGTAGTTATTAATAATTCACACTTCAACTTATTATTATATTTTACTTACTGCAGCGATTTTCAACTTTCAATATCTAGATTATAACACTCTATTTCGTTCTTTAACAATTTTGCCACGAGTTGAATAAGAAATAAACAACATAAAGCGAAATATTCAACAAACTATGCACATGTCAAACTTGCGTTTGATAATGGCGTT
>CM008238.1:3780895-3836937 GCA_002278615.1 Pogonus chalceus | reverse complement strand
ATAAATAATATTTTAAATATTATTATTAGGTAAAAATATTCTTATCAATTAAAAAATACAAATGGCAGCAAATAAAAAATTTGTATGCGAGATTTGTAATGTATCTACCAGCGATCAAATCTCGTATGATAACCATCTTCTTGGTTCGAAACATCAATTAACTTTACATCTTAAACATGTACGAGATAAAAAAGAAAGAACTGGCATTTATATCACAGGTAAATCAGTTTCAAAATTGATTCTAAATTTTTATAAATAAATAAATATCAATTTATAGGATTTGCATCAAAATCAACAACAAAAGATGATTTATATCAATTCTTTTCACAACACGGTAAAATAACAAATTTATATCCTGATAATATTGATAAATATGCGATTATTCAATTTGATAGTGAAGGAGTTGTCGAGAAATTACTTAAATCTGATTTATATTTACAAGGCCAAAAACTTTTTATCAAACGAAGAATTGTTAGACCTACTGGTATAATATTAACGCTTAGTATTTAATTGTAATTTTTACTAATAAATGAAAAATATTTCAGATACTGTTAAACAATCACAAACTGAAATAGATATATTTTCTGAAATAATAGCACATATATGTACATATCCTAATTTTAAAATCCAATCAGCAAAACTTATTGAACAAGTACAACTTCCATTCCAAAGTACCATAAACATTTATAATCAATTATGTTCAGATATTCAAAGATGTTTAAATACACGATTTGTTAACTGCCGTGTTTGGCCTTTTGGAAGTACAGTCTCAGGGTTAGGTTTTAAAAACAGTGATGTAGATGTATATATAGAAGTTGTATATCATCCAAAATTACAAGATTCCGAAGAAACGAATTTATCTTCAGCGTACGTAAAAATCGCTAAAAATATTTTAAGTAAAACCAATTTGTTTGCTCATGTAATTGCAATCCCAAAAGCTAAAACACCAATTGTTAAATGCAAACATAAATCAACTGGTGTAAGCTGCGATATTAATTTTAAAAATATGCTCGGTGTTTGTAACAGTAAACTTATAAATTTTCTATTAAATTTAAATCCAAAATTAAGACCTTTAATGATTATAATCAAACTGTGGGGTAAAATTCAAGAATTAACTGGTAGCGGTAAATTTTCTAATTATGGTTTAACTATGATGTTAATATTTTATTTACAACAACATCCTGACCATATTTTACCACCAGTTGGTTGGTTACAAACCCCACAAACTGTACAGTTTCACGAAGGATGGAATGGTGGTTTTTGTGATGATTTAAGATTTTTACCAAATATAAAATCTAATAATAAATCAAGCGTGCAAGAGTTACTGTATGGATTTTTTAAATTTTATAGTAAATATGACTTCGGATTTAACGTAATTTGTCCATTAATTGGCGAAAATATAGCTAAAACCGATTTTACAACCCCGGAAAAATTATCAGATAAATTATTTCATTATAAAAATATGTTAACGAAAGTACTACCCTTAAAATATAATACACCAATATGTATTCAAGATCCATTTGAATTATCGCATAACATAACTGGATCCGTCTCTAATAAACAATTAGAAGATTTTCAAAAATTATGTCATATTGCTACAGAAATTTGCGAAAAAAATTTAAGGCATAACAAAGATTTACTTAAAAAATTATTAAACAAACAATTGATATCACACGCCAAAATTGCAACAGATGATAAATGTATATTTAAAATGCAAGTAAATGCTACATTAAAATATTTAGAAAAAAATATCGACGAATCAATCGAAGATAAACCTAAAATTTTACGCCAAATGTGGTTCGAAAATGTTAATCAATTTTTAATATCAGCGTTAAGTAAATTATTTCTCTTCGAAGTGACAGTCAAAAAAGATACACAAATTTCTAAATCACAAAAATTAGAAAAACAATCAGACATACACGATAACAATATTATTGACACAATTTCATTTCATTGTGTTGGATATAACAATGTTTGGGACGCAAGAAAAAATATTGCGAAAAATTTCAAACTAGTTGAAATAAACGAAAATAAGTTTCTAGATCGTGAAATTGCAATCACAGATTATATTGTGAATGTTTTATGTAAAGGAATTAAAATTTCTGATCCTGTTGTTGACTTTAATTTAACATTTAACAGTCGGATTAACCCAACAGAAGCAGAGTTTGTTTTGGAAAATACAAATTCAAGAAAAAATTGCTTTAGACATATGGCTAATTTTTTTGTTAGTAAATTACCAATTTGGTTTGATAAATTTGTAAAGGAAAAAAATGCTCCGGTTACCAATGAAAAAGAAGAAAATAAACAAAATAATGAAACAAAATCTGAAACAACTGAAAGTACAATAGATAGTAAAAATATTAAAATTGAAAATGTTAAATTAGACGATAATCCAGATAAAAAAGCTATTGATTAATTTACATTTCTTACTTTAGTTGCAATAAGTGTGTTTATGATTTCAATAAATTTATTTTTAATTAAAATACTTTTCGATATATTAAAAAATAAATAAATAATTTATCATGCGACAGGTTTTTATACACTTATGTATTTATTGTTTTTAAATATATTTACTTGTAAATATGAGATATTTATAATAACAACACAAAGTTGTTCTAAATGTTAGAATTAACTCGATATAAATAATATATCTTGTTTATAATTCAAATATAAAATATATTAATTGTATATATTAAATATATTTACTTATTCGTATTTCTTTATTTCTCATAAATGTAATATTAACTCTATGACAAATTACAATCAATGTTTATTGGTTAGTTTAGGATTAAATATATTTTTGATAAAACTAAAATAAGGTATTATTTATTGAATAAAAATGAATCTTTTTAAAAAATTTATTTTACAAACAATGTGAGCTTCTTGGCACACAGTGAAGGATAAAATTATAAAATATAACAAAACATGCTGTGCATACTAGACAAACAATAAAGTAATTTAAATTTTATTATTACTATCAACTACAGAAATACCCTTATACTTTTTGTTTTACTTTTTAAAATGCATATTTCTATGTATATTGCACCGAAACTAAAACCTTATAATAAATAAATCAGAGTTTTTATTATTTAAAATTATACGCATTTGATTTATATTTAAATAGTTCCTGTTTATTTGAGCAGTTTACTGTAAAAATTTCCCTGTAATTTTTATATAAAATAAGCATCGTCGAAGTTTTATTAAAATTTAATAATTAACTCTTATAAATTTATTTATATTTTACATACATTATAATACACATGAATAACTATTAGGCAGTTCTTGTTAAATTACAATTTTAATTCAATATTATATTGAATATCAGAGAAAAAATTCACGTATATACACAAAAAAAAAATTAAATTACTGTTCTGAGCCGGCGGAACAGATGTTATTAAAGACCAATTAAATAATTTATCACTATTCCAACACATTACGTATTTAATTTCAATAAATTGCAAACATTACAAATTATTAAATAGTGAAAAAACAATACTTTGTATTAGAATTATAAATACGTATACATAATTATCTAATCAAATGCAATGGAATGTTATACTGCGAAAAATTAAAAATACTGGTAAATTAAAGTAAATTAACTATAAAGGTATATAGCGTTCAAAAGTCTTGTACATAATTAAATATATTTATATATTAAATATTGATAAAATTCAAAAATAATCACATTTTTCCTTATTTTTATAGGCCTGCATTCTTAAAAAATATTTGAAATAATTAATTCTATGTACAATCAAAAAATTAAAATAAAGTACGTATAGATATAACAATTATTTGAATACAGAAATTATAAATTTATGACTCTTCTGAATGATGTGATGTTAACGGTACTTCAGGATAAGTTGGAAATTTCACAATTTCTACTTTATTTTCAACTTTAAAAGTGGGATACAGACCTATTTGATTTGTACGTAAATTTCTACCTTTACTGTAACCATTCCAATGGTTTCCAGCTACTCCTACTAAATCACCTGGTATTAATTCCATTTCATCTTGGCGTTTAGGCTCGTGTGATAAGACCGCGATTTGATTATGTCCGCTTTGTCCACCGTAGTAATATATATCATCCAACGAATGGAAACGAGATGATGCATCCGGGTAATAGTTTTGCATTATTTCATAAGCTACTCGGCAAACCTATAAAATAATATTGCGTAAAACAATTGAATGATTTTATCTAAATAACAATACGTGACAATTTCATTTGTTTTTAAGTAAACAATTGAGTAACGTATAAAACAAAAGAAAGCTTACCTGTGATGAAAACGTGCACACTAGATAATCGCTCATACTCAATAAATGTATATCTAAAATAATTCCTTTTAATGATGTGTCTGAATATCTAGAAGAAACAGCCGCTGTTTTTGCAATAGTTGGATCACCAAACACTTCATACTGAGTGTATGTATTTCTAGCTTCAACAATAACTTTCGGGTCATCAGATGCAATATACACTCTTCTTTGTATAACTCCTTGTGTTAATTCTAGTTGATTGTAATATTCTTCAACTATAGCCATGTATTCGTCGATGCCATGAAATGCAGCTTCTGTACCAACTTTGTCTGTGCGTCTAACATGAATACTAAAAATTCAAACGAATAATTTAATAAAAAATATAATTAAAATAAAATTTAATGTCGTACCCAACAATAGGCCGTTTAAAACCCATTTTTGAAATAGCTTCTTGCAGAAAATTTGATGTATCTGGTTGCGGTCTTAATAAATATTTTAAAAATTGTCCAACCCACCAAACAATCGGGTCACCATGCAAACGAATTAATCTTGGAGCTAAATCTTCCGGAATTGCAAGTGGTAAATAAGGAGGTCTTGGGAAAATTGAATCAATTATTGGTAGTGTTATAACTTGTGTATCAGATTTTCCTATAAAAATATAATTATGAATATTTTTTAATTATATTTATGAATTTATAAATAATACCTGGCCAACTACTTTGAGTTTTACCAAATGGATCGTTGCATGTATCACTTACAGGTTTAAAAACTTCTTCCCATCCTCTTTTGTGGTATCTCCAACCTTTAGATTTTATAATTAAAGTTCTTTCTGTTCCATAAGCAACCATAAAACAATAAACTGCATGATGTAATTGGCAACCATAACCACAGCCCTTAAATATAACATATATAAGCATTTACAAATATAAAAAAATATTTTATGGTATATTACTTTATTTAAATTACAAATTAATTTTCTAGCATTATTACAATCCGAAGGATTTTGAAGGAACTTTAATCTGCGTTGTACTAAATCACTTAAATTATACGCCTCCTTTTCTCTCCACGCTGAGTAGCCATCAACTTCAGTTAAACTATTAATATCTTTTAAAAGGGATCTTTTATGTTGAACGCCTAAGTTTAAAAGATTATTTAAAGGTTTCACTAGTTCCGGTGCTGAATTTTGTGCCTGTTTTTGAACTTTTAATATTTCTGACTTGACGAAAAACCAAAATTCTTGTGTATTAGCTGCTATGCGACGTCGAAGTTTTTCATAATCAATATTAGGCTCTTCTTTAGGGACTACATTTCCATAGTCTCTTTGATTATTTAATACATTTACTGTTTTCTTTACACGAGCTTCAATATTTTCTAAGATATCTTTTTGATCTTGTTTTAAATCCCTAAATAAACATAACATAGTTTAAATTCCATTTAAATTATTCATACGTTTATTTGATAAATATTTTTGGATTAATCATAATATACTAATTAAAAAATATCTTACCCGAAGTTAAGATCATTATACAAATTCCTTAACTCCAAATTTTGCTTTTTAAGTATTTCTAAATCTAAAAATGCTTTTGCTAGACGTTCACTTTGTCGTATTTCATTATTATTTACATGTATATTAAAAATTGGAAGCGCTGTAAACACTAGCACAAGCAACCAAACACCTAATAAAACTACCAAAGTTCTACCCCAGCCCCACAAGCTTATTTGTCTCAAAAATAAATTCATTTTATATTATATTCGAACATAATTTATTGAAATTTGGGATCATATCAAATATAACAGTTCATTATATGCAATTATCTTATTTAAACTGAATTCCAGCTGACAGGAGTAACGTCAAAAAACTATACACATCACTTCTCAAATAATACACATAACCAATAAAATTAAGTCAAAGTTAACATTTATCACTTTGATATTACACTATTAAATAAATTTTGATGATATTATATTGCATTTTATTTAAATGAGTTGAAGTACACGAATTAAATTCTAACTAAATATGTACATGAAATTATTTGAAAGGAATCTACATCTATCAATCCAGTAGCACACATCACCATTGCGCAACTCAGCTAGTGAGCTAGCTCAACTAAAAAATATCACTAATCAAATTTTCATCTTCAACAACTTCCTCAATCATCTGTAACAATGCACTACGTTTACATTATATTTTATATTCAATAAATTAAACATTATTAATGCTTTAGAAATATTTATTTATTCAAATATATACATAAAAAGAAAGGTATAAGTTAAATATATATTTGTTCTTAAAGAAATAGTTTATTAAAAATAAAAATGCGTTAAATTAAATTATTTACAAACGTAGTTTTGCAAATTTGCAAATTTAATAACTTATTAAATACAATTCGAATGCAATTTCATATAAATATAATACTGGTATAGTATTTAATTTTAAAAAAAGTTTAAGAAGAATAAATCATAAAACAGCATCATCAAACGAAGAAGGAGGATTTTGAGGAACAACATTAATTATTATTGGTCTTTCTCCTAATAAACTTTCAGTTTCTTGATTAATTAAATCTTGTCCTTGATTTCCAACAGAAAGCGACAATTTCTCTAATAATTTTTTCTGTCTTTCTTGTTCCCGAATTTCTTTTAATCTTGCAAATTCATCATCACCGCTATCCGTACTAGAACCTCCGATACTTAAAGTATCTGATTCTAATCGCACATCTGGTGATGCACTCATAAAACTATTCGGACTTCGTACGCGGACATTTGCTGAATTAGGAGCTGAAACTGATTTATTTGAATCTTTCGATTTTGGAACATCTACGGGATTAGAGGCGGGCGGTGGGCCGAAAATACTCATCACAGATGGTCGATTATCCGGCGATTTCATTTGTGAAGTTAAAGTCAATTGTTCATCAACCTATTAATATAAAAAATTACATTGAATTCAAGAAATATTTATTATAAATAATAGTAATACCTCTTCAATAACTTGATCAGAAATCTTCATACTACCACCATAATTCTTTGGATTTAAATTTGTAACACTTTGCGACATTGGTATCCCTTCTTCTCTTTCTCTACCATCCGTGCGACTATTTTCTCTTGAAAATAACCGGCGAAGTACGTTTGTAACAGAATTGACACGAGGTAATGAACCTGTTAATTAAAATTATTAAATTTATATAATTTTTAAACATATTTTTATTTTACCCATAGCTGTTGTATTCACAGAACTCTGTGATCCAATTGAATTTGTACGCGTAGGTTTTGCGGTAAAATGTATTGCGCTATTGGCATCATCATATATTCCCTACAAAAAATATTTATAATTACGATTTATAAATAAACACAAACACATTTCAAAATTTATGACAAGTATGAATAGTTTTACATACAATAAACTTGAATTAAAAAATATATGTACATATTTAATTAACTATTTCATTTTATATTCAGTTTAAACTTAAATCATTTATAAAAATAAATGATGAATAGCGTCGTAAAAATAAAATAATCTATAAATTAAAAAAGTAATGTGTTTACATTATTATACCATAAAATAAATTAACAATTGATTTAAATACAAATAAAAAAAGTTAATTCAACAAATATTATTTATATTGACAGTATATTTACTTTTATTTAATATATCAGATTATTTAAATTGATAATATATTTTCTTTTGTTAAGTAAATAATATATCAGAATTGTGCATACAAATATTTTAATATATAAAAGTTAAGAATTTCTTATATCTACAAAAATTAAATAATACATTTCTCTATACTTATTTATTATATGCCCTATACAAATATATTACAAATTGTATAGACTAGTTTTTATCATTAATAATACAATAAAATATTGAGCATACTGAGGTAGACCGTTTTATTTTTTAAGAGAGCATTAATTAAGTCAAAATTATTTTTAATTCGATACATATACGGATATCTTCTGTTTCTGAAACATTTTGGCATGAGGTCAGCAACACAATGGCATCTGCACAGACTAATATATTCGATTTTAATTTATCTAATCATTGAAATATATATTTTAACAATATTATTATAAAAACCAAACGACATCTAATTAAAAAACGTATTTTTAATTATATTAGATTATTCGACATGTATTTTTTTCAATTATTATAGGCGCGGCAATTTTTTTATAATGTTATTTACAATTATTAGTTTATTTAACAAAATAAGCGGAAGTTAATGTAAAATAGACTTACTGGGGAGTCTTGAATATCAGTCATACGCATAGCGGACGACGGCGTAATATCATCTGCATGTTTAACCGCAATATTCGCAGTCGAAGGCAATGGATGTTCTTCCCTGAATGGTTCTGAAGCTAAAGTATAAGGCAATTCGGATGGAAAAACTTCATCCCAATATTGATCCCGGACAAGTTCTGGATGTTCATGATGCATTTCATCAACAATTAAATAAGACACCTATAACAAAATTCAAATACACAATTAAATTGCGCGGTATTATTCAATGTCAAGGTTCGAAATATAAAAAATTAAGACACGGAAATAGACCTTGACATTCTTTTTTTTTGCACGCTATTTTGATGTTTTACATATCGAATATCCTTGAAATGACACGCGGATCATTTATAATAGATAATCATTAGCGTATGCGTTACAATTATTTTAATTTATTTAATAAAGTATAACTACTAATTAAAAAAATAGGACAAAGAAAGAAATATCGACATTTCATTTTCTACATGCTTTTTTTATAAAATTAATAATACATAATTATTGATTAAAACTTATAAAATAAATATAAAAACTATTCTACTCTATTTATTTATTTTAAATTAGGTACGGTAGCAAAAAATATAAATAATTTATTAAGAAATATTTCGCCATGAGTGTATAGACTTAAAGCTTCGATCAAAATGTTCTTCGAACCCACTTTTAAATTTTATTTCGAATTTTTTTATTACAAAACTGGTCAAAAGGTTCATACTTACTTGTAAATTACGATCTACCATCCAATTGACTTCAAAGTCATCATCATCATCGCCGAAAGGGTTAATTAAAGTTTCAGCAACTTTTAACCAACCAATATAAAAGAAAAATTGTAAAGTTGTAAATACCGGAAAATACAAATCAATTTTACTAGTTGGTGATTTGCCATCAACTGTTTGATGTACCCACTGATGTCCCATTAAAGTTGTTAAAAAATATGAATATACAGCTAGGGTAACCACTTGTGTATAAACTAAAGGCACGCTTATAGCATCATAGCTAATTAATAGGCCGCATTGGCCTCGAAATTTATTTAATTCATCTATTATTGTCTTTACTGCAAAGTCATCGCGAATTCGGCCTTCTTTCCGGGCTCGGGTTATTATACTAGCTGCCCAAACAATTGGTAGCCTGAAATGCATTTTTTATAACATAAATTAACAGTATTCTTAAAAACATTGCATACCAGTGTTTAGAATGCTTTGGAAATTTGTTATTTAAATCTTCGATAATAGCTTTTTCACTAGTTTGTAATAAACCGGCATCAACGAAATGATCTAATGTTGGAAAACGCTTTTTAACTCGCGGTGAAATCATTGTAAACATCATTGTTACACAAAGGCACACATATCGCATTACAGTTCGACGCATAACTCTACCCCGTTCATCCTGAAATTTTAAAATTTATTTACAAATATATTTAGATTTTTTAATAAATATAAATACCTGTCCATGTACGTTAGCACTAACATACACAGCTATAGGATCAGGAAAAGGTATCGCTGTATATTGATTCCACCATCTAGTCATCACAATATTTACGTAAAAGCCCAAAACAAATGAAAGTGGAATATAATCACTGTATACATTGCAGTATGCAACAATTTTTTCGAAAATCCTTTAAAAATAATTATTTTTTTAATTAAGCAGTTAATTTGTTTATTTTTTACTTTAACTTACCTTTGTTGGTGTTCATCTAACGCCCAGCGGTAAATTATATTCAAAAAGTAATATAAACCAAGAAATAATACTAAATCTAACCAAACTAATTTGTATATACTGGCTTTCCATCTGTAAAATATATTAATTGATAACATTAATAAATAAATATAAATTTATTTTAATAAATAATGAATAATATTTACCGTAAAAGAAGTTTTAGGAAGCATCCTAACCCTCTACATGTAGCAACTTCGCCTGTATATGTAACAGTCATTTAAAAAAATAAATGATGAATTAGTTATATCACAAAAAATACACAATTCGACAACTTGTTGCCACTAACAAGACACAGAATGATAAAATAAAATCATTTTTAATCGTCAAAGATAAGGAAGAACATTTATTTTGTTTTTACAATTATAAATATGAATATAAATTGTGAGATTCTTTGATTACTCAAAGCTTTGAACGCGTGACAAACTACCAATTAGGTTTATTCGAGTAATAATTATTTCTGAGCTTTGGTGAGAATATTTCGTTGAAATATGCGTCATTCTATGACGTAACCGACAAGGACATGTTTCTAAACAAATATTAGATTTTCAAAATCTCGGTATAATTATGTACAACACACATTAAATAATAACTAGATCGATTTTTGTTGTTGTGAATCTTATTGTTCTTTTTTTGTCCTTGAAATAGAAATCGAAAGTAATTAAATACTGAGTTATAAGAGATTTTGTAGTTATCAACAATAAACTAATAATAATAATCTATGAGGTAGACAAATTAATTGTTGCTGAGATATTTTAATCTCAGTCATTATTACTTTGTCTTTGTCGTTGCCATAGAAAGTCATTGCTTTTGTTCTTTGTTAATCTTTAAGAAAAGAAAATTTTTAGTGCTTTTATCATAAATATTTTGTAACTATCTTCCTGATTTAATTCTATTAATTATATTTCAAATTGGTGTACCCGCTAAAATAAAAATACTTTCTAAGTATTTAAAAATAAAGATAATAATGGTCTAGGCGAATTTAAGATTTTAATTTGAATTTAACTCATTATTTCGTTGGTATTTTGTGTTTTAATTTATGCAAAACTAACTAAAAGTAGTATCTCATTGTATATGATCTAAGGTTGAAAATGCTATCTTCAGTTTGTTGCGGTAGGTGGTGATAAAATTGAGTGCTTTGACATTTGTTCTGGAAAATAAAATTTTTATCCTGTATCATCTGTGAAGTGTCATTACTTTAATAACTAAAAATCATGTCTGCTTTTCCGGGCAGCATAGCTTTTGATGAATATGGTAGACCTTTTATTATTATTAAAGATCAGGACCGGCAAAAACGGTTGACAGGCAATGATGCTTTAAAGGTTAGTTCACTGCTATATAAGGAGATGTATTGTTCGTACACCTGGTTGTTATTTCTTCAATAATATGATGTATATTTATTGTAGTCTCACATTTTGGCTGCTCGTCAAATTGCTGGTACCTTAAGAACTTCTTTAGGCCCAAAAGGTCTCGATAAAATGATGGTTTCACCTGACGGTGAAGTCACCGTCACAAACGATGGTGCTACAATTTTAAAAATGATGGACGTTGATCATGAAATTGGTAAACTATTAGTTCAATTAGCCCAATCTCAAGATGATGAGATTGGTGATGGTACAACTGGAGTCGTTGTTCTCGCTGGAGCTCTTCTCGAACAGGCAGCCGGACTTCTTGATCGAGGAATTCACCCAATTCGTATCGCAGATGGCTACGAATTAGCTGCCCAACATGCTTTAAAACATTTAGAGACAATCGCTGAAATGTTCCCAGTAAACACAAAAGACACAGACCCTTTGGTTAAAGTTGCAATGACTACTTTGGGTTCAAAAATTATCAATAAATGCCATCGTAAAATGGCTGAAATTGCTGTAGATGCAGTATTAGCAGTTGCTGATCTCGAAACAAGAGATGTCAACTTTGAATTAATCAAAGTAGAAGGTAAAGTCGGTGGTAAATTAGAAGATACGATTCTTGTTAAAGGCGTTGTCATTGATAAAACTATGTCACATCCTCAAATGCCTAAAGAATTAAAAGATGTTAAGTTAGCAATTTTAACTTGTCCCTTTGAACCACCAAAACCCAAAACTAAACATAAGTTGGATGTTACTAACAGTGAAGATTATAAGGCATTACGACAATATGAACAAGAAAAATTCGCTGAAATGGTCGCTAAAGTAAAGGAAGCAGGAACTACTCTTGCGATTTGTCAATGGGGCTTCGATGATGAAGCTAATCATTTGTTATTACAACAAAATTTACCTGCTGTTCGCTGGGTAAATAAAATTTACCTTATTTATTTTAAATACAAGTTTTTCAATGTATTTTATTATAGGTTGGAGGTCCTGAAATAGAATTAATCGCTATTGCAACGGGCGGTCGTATTGTTCCTCGTTTCGAAGAATTATCCACTGATAAACTCGGCTCTGCAGGTTTAGTCCGCGAGCTTTCATTCGGTACAACTAAAGATCGTATGTTAGTCATTGAAGAATGTTCAAATTCTCGCGCTGTAACAATCTTAGTCCGTGGCGGTAATCAAATGTTAGTCGCTGAAGCTAAACGAAGCTTACACGATGCTTTATGCGTCGTAAGATCTCTCGTACAAGAACCCAGAATCGTTTACGGCGGCGGAGCAGCTGAAATTAGCTGCAGTTTAGCTGTAGCTAAAGCCGCTGATCAATTAGCAACTTTAGAACAATACGCTTTTAGAGCATTTGCCGAAGCACTTGAAACTATTCCAATGGCTTTAGCTGAAAACTCCGGACTTAACTCCGTAAATGCTCTTGCTGATATTAAAGCTAAACAAGCATCATCTGGTGATTCAGCATTAGGAATTGATTGCATGCACACTGGAGTTAATGATATGAGACAACAACATGTTATTGAATCTCTAAAATCGAAACGACAACAGCTTATTTTAGCAACACAACTTGTTAAGATGATTATGAAAATCGATGATGTTAGATCTCCAGCAGATGGTCAAGGACTTTAAATTTTCTTCGTTTACTACGTTTACATTGAAATTTTTAATTTAATTCTTTCGATATTTATGAGATAAAGAACTTTAAACATGCATTTAATTAGTTTAAATAATAAATTACGATATATAATTCGTTTAATTTCAAGTTTGTCTAAAAATGCATTGTCTTTAGATGTTTTGTTGGTTTAGGTAAAAATATTTTCTTTATTTTACTTGATAATAAATAAACATCTGTTTAAATAGTTGATATAATTTATTAATATTTGGAAAAAAATTTCAATGAAAGCTTAGTTAATTGCGTTTTTTATTTCAGCTTTTGTCAATGCACTCACTTATTAACAATAAGAAAGAAATAATACTATTTTATATGTATTATCGCTAATTAAATAATCATACTTCATTTTTAAATATTTTGTTTATTTATTTATGCGAACATGAAATCATACTAAAAATCGTTTTAATAATAAAACTAATAATACAATAAGAACAGCACTTTACGATTGGAAATTTTATTATTTTAACCCATACATCTCTTGCAAATTCTAAATAACTCCAACATTTGTTTTGTAATTACCGAGCCAATAAAGACCTAGTAATATAAACTTAATATATAAGCATTATTGCTTAAAGAAATGGATCATTAAAAATTATATAAATTATCAATTAAACGTATAGATTAATATATTTTACATTATGCAGGAAATATAACGCTACGGCTAGTTTCCGATAATACAATTAATGCGGTTTTTATTTTTAATATATTCTATGATCATCCAATACGTACAGTCGGGAAAAAAATATATAAATTGAAATATATACTTTTTCAATTTCAATAATAAAACTTTCTCATCAAAGAACATTTCTGAAATTAAAACCGCAGAAACGCATGCGTTGAAAACTTTCTTAAATTAAAGTAGTTGAATGCAAAATAAAATAGTAGAAAATTAAAGTTATTAATCGCGCCCTTTCATAACGAGAAAATTATTTAATGTTGAGCTGTCTTCGGTTTATTTTGCATTGAAGGCCTGTTACCACCTCTTGAGTTTCCACCTCCATTGTTACCCCCTCTGCCCGAACGTTGTCTGTTTGAGTAACCGTTATTCTGATGATAATACGACTGATGGTATCCAGAATCATGTTGAGAACGTCCATGACCGCCAGCTGGACCATTTCGTCGTTGATTTGGATTTCGTGATCTTGGTCCATTTTTCGGTGATCCAGCGCTAATATTGTCGTCTTGTCCTTGTTTTGGGATTTCTTCTCCGTTTCGTGTATTGACTTCAGCAGGATGGTGGGGTTGTTGAGGCTGTTGATGTTGAACCTTAAATTTTTAAAAACAATAATGAAAAAATGAATTTTAATTTATTTATGTTTGTAAAATTACATACTTGCACTTCCTCTGGTACCGGAGATTGTTGATAAGCCGTGTATGTTCCCATTGGACTGTTCTGCATTTGTGGGGGTACTTGCGCAAATTCAATTCCCGTTAAATGTGATGGAGGCATAGGAATTGGAGGTGGCGGATTAGGGGGTGGTGGCGCAAAGCCGGCAATAGGAGTCTGCCGCGGAACAACTCCTTCAGTCATACTAACAAAATTTTGATTGGTAAAAGTTTGAGATGGAATCGTAGCATTTGTAATCACTGGGTTTTGAGGTGTTTGTTCAGGGGAATCTAATTCCGAATCTTGTAAGAAGAAGAATGTTCCAGTGCCTAATACTTCGCTTATAGGCCGCGGTTGTTGATAGAACGACTGCTCTATTACAGGAGCAGCAGCTACAACGGGAACTTCTTCTGGGACAACGGGTTGTTCAATATGATAAACTGGAATTTGTCCTTCTAAGGGAATTTCAGCAATTGGGACTTCAATTTTAGCTTCGGGTTGTTCGATCACAACATCTTGAACTTCTTCAACATACTGTTAATAAAAATTAATTAAGTTTATATTTTAATTTATAATAATTAAATATTTAAACAAACCTCTGGGACATTGTTTTCCAAAACGGGTTGATCGAAATATCCACTCTCATGAACTTTACCAATAATTTCTTTAATATGTTGGTATGTTGTTCCGAGAACTTCTTTAGGTTTTCCATCGACAACAGCAATTAAATGTTCAGCAGCAGTTTGAACTTGCGTAGTAAAATTTGCAGGAGATCCGGGTTCATGCTTAGGTGAGACTTCTGGATAAATATCATCGAGTAATCTATTTATAAAAAAATAAGTTAAAAAAAAAAAATAATTAATACAAATTTGAATAAACAAACTTGAGATCAGTTTCAGACAATGAGACGGCGCCATTTCGTCCTAATAAGAAATCTTCCCTAACCGTATCCTGGCCTAATTGTTGTAACGCATCTTGAACTAAAAGAATTTCTCGAACTTTCGCAATTTCTTGTTGAGTCCTAGCTTGAGCTTCTTTTCGGGCAATTTTTTTCTGTTCTTTATCGGCAACAGCAGCAATTCCTTGAAATTGTTTACATAAATCCCGTGCAAATTCTAATGTTTGTACAACTTCGTCATATTTTGCAACCGCTATTCGTTGGTCTTGATTCAGATCTTTTCCCGAGCTTTGTAAGTCCCTATAAACTTCTAATTTCGCCTAAAAATCAAATTTATATGTAAAATTAATTTAAAAAATTAATAAATTTGATTTTTATAAAGACTTCTCATGAATGGATCAATTTATCATTTGAAATGTAAACTAAACATAACACACAAAACATAACCGGTTAAATTGTTTCAATTGAAATTAATGCAAGTTATAAATATTTGCAGTGATAAATGAAAAAGTTACCTTTCGTTTCTCCAAATTTCTAATTTTATGTTCTATAATAACTATGGCTTGTTTAATAGGGGTATTTTGTTGATTTGAAGCTGAATCGACCGATGCCGTTTCAGAAGTGATTTGCTTGTCTACTTTAATATTAGCTGCAGACGGCATTATTGTAGAAAAATGCAGCTGCAGGCTTATACTAAAATATAAACAGTTTCACTAAATAACAAGGAACACCTTAAATGATCTCGTTTTAGGGTGCACCGACAAAAATGATTCTCATGAAGCTAGAATGTTGACAGCCACACACTTCACAAAATGCTTCATGAACGTGTTGTTCTCCACCGGATATTGCAGAATAGTCAGCTACGCATGAACATCGCGCCACTATTTCCGATCGTACAAAGCGGGAATTTGCGAATATTTAAATTTATTTGCAACATAATATATTTAAGGGAATAAATAAAACAAAATAAAATCAGTAATAAAATAAAAAATTATTATATTACAGTATTGTTGAATATTACAAAAGAATATATGTCACCGATGTCTTGAACAACGTGCTCAAATGTCAAAGAATTCCTAGAATTTACAAGTACGGAATGCGTTACAATTCTGTTAAAATAATGTTAGTTATTAGTTCAAGTGACACATTTTAAAAATAATTTTATTACTAATAATCATACTCATCTAGTATCACGATAAAATTGCTGCCTTTAAATTAAAATACATAATAAACATAACATAAATGAGCACAATGTACAGACTTACATATTTCATTTTGTTTTAAATGAATGGCAATATGGTACTAATATACAAATATAACATAACTAAAACTTTGCAGTCTAAAAGTTTAAAAAGAAAACGATTTATTTAAAATGTTTATATTTATTTATTACTATTCTTTTTATACGCTATATGTATATATATTCTATCCTAAAAATTACGACTTTAAATTTTATAAACTCTGCATGAAATGTACACAATTTCGAATAATATAACTTACAAATGTCAGCATTCATCACTGAACTCAACAACACACAACAAAATAAGTAACAAACGTATCAGAATACTAATAATCTAAATTGATCATCGTTATATGCAAATAATGAACATGATTATGTATATGTTTCTTTTTGTCTATTTTCTCACAATTCACGAAGCACTTGTCTAGACGAGGATCATTCTCAAATAAATTTACAAACACAGTATATATTATTTAACGCGCTTTTTGCGGTGGTCGGGCATGGTGTTCTAAACTATCAATTTCTGCCCATGAACATCTCACTTCATGGAATAACTTAAAGAATAAATAAATAACAATTAATATAACGCATTAGAATAATTATTTTTAAGTTTTACCTGTGTCAACCATGCCTCATCTGCTAATAATTCGTTTAAAATTATTGTTGTATCCTTATGCGGGTCTTGCGAACGCTTATCGGCTACGCGCTTCGCGCATTCTATGTACATCAGATATTTCTGGTGAGCCACTTTATTAAATAATTCTACTCTTGTTGAACATATTCGGCACATAAGAAAATCCTGAAAATCATAATAAGTAAAATAACATATATTTAAAAAGAATTAAATATTACTTTTTCTAATGTCGCCTGAGGATCTGGAGGGCATCCTTCTAATGTTGTAGAGTTATAAGGTTGACCATACATTATTACTCTAAGAGAAACGTTTGGTTGTTGACATGCTACACAAGGTCTACCTTCAATATCACTTGGTGATAACTCAGTTATGATATTAAAACACGGCCAAGTGCTTACTGATGCTTGTAATCGATCTGGCCACCGAGTTATACTTAACAGTTTCCGTTTCCGGTCTTCTGTTATATCGTCTACAGTCTTTACGTTTGATAAAAAATAATCATCTATAAAACAAATGTTATATTAATATTATATAATTTATAGGTAAACAATATAATTATACCTTGTTCTTGGAAAATTTCTGTCAAAAAATTACTATCCAAAGCCTGTGAAATAAGTGTTTGTATATAAACTTCAAAATTATCCTGATAAACTTCGGCTTCCTTCATTGCTTTCTCCATAAATTCTGTATCAATAATTGTCATATCAGCTCTTAGGAACTCTACTATTGTTTCCAGTTGATTTTGGGCTTTAAATCGAACTGGTACTGGCACATATAATTTTTTATTTTCCGCTGTCCACGAAGTATACTGCAATTTGTTTATTATTTAAAAATTAATACATAACAAATATATATTTTTAAACTTACCGTTGATATATTTCGGTACAACGTTTTACCATTTTGGTCAAATGGTTCGTATTTTTGTAATAACGTTTTCCCGTCTACTCGCCAAATTGCAGGCCATTCTTCTGTTAATTCTGATTTTATTACTACGAATTCTCCAGGCTATAACAAAAATGAAGAAAATTAATGCTTAAAATTCTCATTTTCTAAATTAATGGTATGAAATTAGAGAAGTCATGAAGAGTAAATTAATCAAATATTTTGTTGTACAACAGTCACTTCACAATATCATAAGTCGGAACTACTTAAGACCAAATTATAAAAAAATATTAGTCAAAACAGGCTTAACTTCAATCATTTTTAAAAATTGTTAATTAGTTTTAATAATGCATTAATACTGAAAAAGCTTCTTGAATTCTCCAAATTTTTTATTTTTTTCAAAAATTTAAATACTCTACTAACCTGTTGATGTTTTTCCTTTAATCTATTTGACTGCATGCACAAATATTAAATTTTCAGTATTGTATATTTAATCAAACATTTTTGTTATTAATTTAATGATTAAATTTAAATTATTGCTTTCCAAAATACATATATTAATTGAGTTTAAGTTGTTGGAGTAAATTTTTGAAAAGAATATAATATGTCTTACCTTAAACGGCATTTCTTCAGTCGTTGGAGGTGCATCCGTCTGTTTCGCTAAAGATGCAGCTATATTATCTTCTAAAGTTAGAGGACCAGTTTGTTTTAATGCACCTTGTTTTGATCCTGAAAATATTTTGAAATTATTTCACTTTAAATATAAAAGTATGTAAAAATTACCAGTGGCAGCTTTTTGTTTTTTACTTTGAATAAGTGGGGTAGCTTCTCCACTGGAATAACCATCCATATCATGAATGCCTGCACCTTGAGCAGCTGCAGAAATTAAATTCCTTCCCTGAGCTCGCTTTCTAATATTGCCCGGTTTCATTTTTTTCTGCTTTTTACGGCCTGTTAAAGGAATGACTTCATCAGTGGCCTCTTCCTTTAATTGAGGCGTCCAAGCTGGATCTGAGTCAGAATCAACAAACTCTATTGGTTCTTCTGGTTCATCATCCACTTGGCGAGCCATCAATTGTTGCATATTACTTTTTTCTTTTGCGGCACGTTTACTTGTTTCTCTACGTGGTAAGTTTAATTCTAATCGGAAAAAGTATTTTATTTTAAAAATATGCATTTTTATTTATTTAATTTTGAAACTGTGTGAAATAAAACAAAATTATTATTTTGCGAAAAAGTGTAATAATGGAAATTAAATAAATAATTTTATATAGTTTAGAATTTTGTATTGAAAAAAATAAAAAAAATCGTTTTATATTTTTAATAAATCATTTAATTTATATTAATACATAATTTTGGGAGGTGCTACCAAAAAACTTCTATTTGATTAATATAGCTCTTTATTTTTCTAAACTATATACAATTATATACACAGCCTTAATAAAACAATACTTTAACTGATAAAGAAAAATAATTAAATCACAGTTAAAAGAGTATTAACATTACAAATCCTTTAATTATTACATATTATGGCAATGAATAATAAAAATATTATGGCAGCACTCCCTAAATAATAAATTCAAACCAGAAAAAAAGAACCATACAAATTTTGAAAAACAATTAAGCAAAACAATGACTTTAAAGTCTATATATTTAGAATTTCTAAAAATATGTTATTAATGTTTTTTTACTACATTTAATAGTTACAGAACAATTTGTACAAAAGTCACTGTCGGTTATAACTTAATCAACCACATTGGAACTATTCTTAATTATATTCTATTTAATAATAATTACTGTACATTTTGTTCAAATGAGGTTGGATTCTGTTATAATATTATTTTGTTACTTTTATATTATAACTTAACCAACTTAAAACGTCGTTGGTTGAGCTATATTACTTTTATTTATAATGTTTTGTTAGTAAGTGTAAATTAGTTGGGCATGCTGCATTGTTCACCACCCGTTTTGGTATGGATAAAATAAAAATGAACACGCACCTTCTTCGCCCTGTTGCGCGACCCCGCCTTGTTGTTGTAGTAATTGTTGTTGAGCTGCCTGCTTGGCTCGTTTACGTTCCGTCGGACCTCCAGGTTTAGGTGGCCTTCCTTTACGTACTGTACGCTCTTTAGGTGGCTGTGAATCTATAGTATTTGTCGCATTTAATGGTGTTGTAGACTTCCTTGAAGGAAATGCGTCATCATCTGAACTAAATCCGTCATCAGAACTATCTAAACTACCTCGCTTTCGTTCTTTTGGTAACGGAAAATAACGAGGATCATCCTGTGGATCGCCTTGACTTAATCTCGTTTCCGGTTTTGGCGGAGGCGGTACCACAGGAGTTGGTGTTGGTGTTACACCATTCGAATCGGAAGCTGGTTTTGGTGGTTCTACTGGAGTATAAGTTTTAGCTCGTGACCAATTTGTTTTACGGGCTCCACGACTTGCAGGCGGTGGTGAACTATCTCTTTCACCTTGTAAAAACTTTAAGTAACTGTTCATGAAACCTGTTCCAGGACCACCAGGTTTTTTATCTGATATTTTAGCTGTTGGTGCTTGTGAAGTTGAATTAAGTGCTGTTGTTTGTGGGACTGAAGGTTGATGCGAATGCGTATGAGAATTCATTGGGTTATTTTGAGTATTTGCAGGCGTAGAAGTATTTGTCTGGGAACTTCTTGTCCCTTCTGATAAAAAGTTTAGTTCTTCTTCAATATTTGGAACAACAACTTTTGGTTGATTATCATCTTGTTGTTGTGTAGCTGAATACTGTTGATTATTTGTGGCAGACTGCTGCGCAGAAGGTTGTTCATTGTAATTAGTAAGAGGAGTAAGTTCAACGGATGTAGGAAATTCCGTGGGATGAGGTGTTAAATGGAATGCGGGAAAGTATGGTATTGGTGGTGGAGGATGATGAGAATGTGGATGTGGCACCATTAATGATTGGTGTTGACTGCCATGATGAATTCCCTGCGATGCAAATGCAGGAGAGCCGCTAAACATTTTTGGAGGAGGCGGTGGTAAATTCCATCGCTCAAAATCAAAATAAGCACCATTTTGTTGTTGTTGATTTGCTGTTGAACTATGTGCTGGCGGTGGTATTCTACTTGTAAAGTATTCCGCCATCGCAGCACCCGCTAGTTCATTTAAAGCAGTAGAATGACCTTTATTATCATTACTTTTTCTTCTTTTGGCTCCTGTTGGTGGATTTGCAACTTTAATTTCCGGTTTTTGTTCCTGTTGTTGAATTTGACAACTTTGTTGCTGTTGCTGCTGCTGTTGTTGTTGTTGTTGCTGCTGTTGAGGAGCTTGTTGTTGAGGTTGAGGCTGAGTTTGTTGAGCTTGTTGTTGTAGAGTTTGTAAATTTTTAACAATACTCATTGGATCACCACGACAACTTGATAAATCTTGTAATGTAACTTGATGGCCTGGAGCCGAATCAAAATACGCTTGCTGTCTTTCACTTATACCTAAAGCAGCAGCTCTTTGCTGTGCTTGAGGATTGGTGTTTGGTAATTCAATTTGTCGCGAAGGTATTTCAATGCTGTTCCCCGAACTGTATGTAGAAGACGGTGATTGTGCAGGAAATTTACGTGGATGATGTGACTGCCTATCTTCCCAACAGTTTTGCTGTTGAGCTTGCGTTTGTTGTGCTTGATTTTGCTGTTGTTGAGGTTGTTGAGAACGTTCAAATCGATTTTCATAATTTTTTTCGTTTGTCAGTGCACGTGTTATTACTGATGGATACGCTACACTGCTAGCTTGAGAGCTAGGTCTTGGGACAGAAACGTCTAACGGTGATGGAGGAGCGACTTGATTACTAGAGTTTTGAGCTTGTGGTGATGACATAGAATTCATAGGACTATTATACATAGGATAAGCGGGACTAGGTACGTGTCCCAGAGGAGAAGCTTGGCTATGTGCCTGTAGAGGACTAGGCCTGCGAGGAACAACAACTCCACAATCTGGCCCATTACTGCTCGCATATTCCGAATTATTTTTATTACGATGATATTCAGAGTCCGAATTTGTACCAGCCTGATAATGCCGATAATTCGAAGAACTTTGTTGACCTAAACTATGTTGAAATTGTACAGAATTACGTCCTGAAGACTTACTAGAACTATTACTGCCAGTATAATGTAAACGACCAGGTGCGTCCATTATTGAAAAACTAATTGGCGATGACTGACTCTGATTTTCGTCAGAATTCCTTTGTTGACGTTCACTATTCGATAATTCAGGATATATTTTTGTTTGCGCTTTTGTTTGTATTTGTTGATTTTGTTGCTGCTGTTGTTGTTGCTGTTGTGAAGTTTGTTGCTGTTGTTGTTTTGAAGGCGGTGGTACAAAATTCGCTGTTGTTGAACTTCGAGCGGATGGTTTATCAACTGTACGATTAGGAGCAGGTGGCACTGGAGAATTTAGAAATATTGATCGTGATGGTGCTTGCGGAATGCGATATTCCTTAGAAGCAACTGGTGTATTTGAAGGAGAAGAGACAATGCAAGACTGTTGTGATTGATTTGTTTGAAATGATTTACTACTGGGTGTACTAGCACTTGTGTTATATTCTTGCTGCTGCTGTGATTGCTGCTGTTGTGCCTTGCTATTCGACGTAAATGTACTTAAAGATTCGGATGAAACAACAAAAGTGGTTGGCACTTGAAAAAATGGGGCAGAATTCGATGATTGTGTAGCAACTGGTTTTACGGGTTGTGCACTTACTTGTGGACTTTGCGCTCGGCTAGTTTTCGCACTTGCAGCAGCCAATTGAGAATTTAAATGATTTAAACTTTGTGCTGCAGCAAAATGCGCGTTAAAATTCTCATAAACAGTTGAACCTTTTGTGGTAGTTGCACCAGGGGAATTTGGGACCACACTTTCGTGTGGTAAAATACCGAACGGACTGTTTTGTTGCCAAGGTAAGGAAGACGCGGCAGCAGATGGACCAGATCCTTGTTCGAAAAAACTTTGTGGTGTTTGGTGGTGTCCAGAGTAATTTTCCCTGAGTGCAGCTGAAAGTTCACTACCGTCTGGCGCGGATTGTTTACTGGCGGTAGAACTAGCTGAAGTTGAACTAGAAGCAGCTGAAGCTGCTGAAGCAGCAGCAGCCGCCGATGACGCGGCCGCGGCTTGTGCTTGAGCTAATACTTGTCTATGTTGTGTTACGTAATGCGCCGGTTTTGTGGCTGCATTTGCTGCAGCAGCATGATGAAATAGTGGACTGAAGACTGCGTCGTAGGCAACAGGTGGTGGTGATAAGAAACCACCTGGATTGAACGGGGAAGCGGCTGCACCGCCTGCCGCCGCCAACGATGCAGTTGAATGAGCTTGGAGAAGCAACTGCGAAGTTGTAGACGGTACGCCGGCAGCGGACGCGTGACTTCCAGCCCCTGAACTCAGGTGATGGTGGAAGTCGCCGCTAGACGCGCCCGCTTGCACTCCGGCCAAACGGTTATACGATGCGTACGCAGACCATGGCCCCACAGGATCCATCACCTAGCCGATTACCACGCACGTTATCATAGATGTTGTAGATGTTTATATTTTTCAAGCACTTCCGAGCCATGTAGCCATGCCCTGGTTATATCCAACAACCAAATTCTTCGTCTAATCTTTATTTAAATATTTTATTTGAAAATACTTTTATGTATTAGTCGTCAATCGTTGTAAATAAATAATAACTTCTTTGTTAACTATAATGCGATGACCATAGGACGTTCGTAATGAAGATGATCCGCATCTGTACACAATAAAAATGATGCATTGTATTAATTTCATTTTTATATTGAATGTATAATTAATAATATATAATGACGCATTTAAATCAACTATACGTTAAACAATTGACAATAAACACAAAGTAAAGTATAATATAAAATAGAAAATAAATGCTTTCATTAACGGGAATACATTTAAACGAAATAATTTAAATATTTCTATGATAAGAAGGATCATATCAGTGGTCATATTTAATATTTGAAAATAACAACATACAGAAAAAATTTATAGGTTAAAAATCAATTTTATAAATAATAATGAATACGAAATAACACATTAACAATACTTCAAGGTCAAATTTTCATCAAAACATTACAGGTGAATATATTTATGAAAAAATTCAATAGAAACATTTCTTTTGTTATATTTTTTCAGTTTCTTAAGGAAATATATAAAAAGAAAAATCATTTTATGTGGGCTATATTTAATTTTTTTAAATTTACAACTCTAGGATCATTTAAGTCTGAAATAATAATTTAGGGTCGTTTAGCCCAGTAGCCTAATCAGGTGGCGGGCGAAACACTGACCGTAGTGACCACACCGCAAAACTACTCCCGCTACTGTGTGGACGCTGGCATTTAGGGCACTTAGTTGACTTTGCGATCCATACACATTCTGGAATATGCAACATATGTCACAGAGCACTTACATTTTACTTAATTCTCAGTTTCAGGATATTAATATTCCAAGACTTAGGTTGTTAGATTACATCTTTCGTAAATATGGCTTCGTCGCACTGCTGCGTCCTTTCATACAAGCGAAACTCTGACTTAAAATTACACCAAAAGCATACTATTCACACTGGCTAGTTATTAGTTTTTAAAATATACTTCTTACATACACATGAAATAATAATATCACGTAGAAATTGATTAAAATATAGTCTTTATATCACTTTATCGGACAAAGTTAATCACACCAAACTAACGGCCGCCATTTTACATTGTCAGACAACAATAAAGAAGCGCCATCTATCGATTCACTGCGAGACCCTCTTTTCAAAAATCGCATTATTTTCAAATGTGAATGGGGAGCTATTGTTCTTCCCCACTTGATTCCTGTTTTATGGGAATAAATACTTATTTACAAAAAAATATTCTTCTATTACTTTAGTGACTAAAAAGTTATATAAAATATCAAAATATTTAAGTAGTTATAGTGCAAATTTGATTCTAGAAACTTTTCGTGAAAAAGAAAAATGGTAAGAATTTTTTTTTATTAACTGACATTTTTAATAAATCATAACAAATTGTGAAATATTAATTTATCTATTTATTACAATCATACACAGAAAATTATATTCTTTTAATAAAAAATTATACTTCAACATTACACTTTTCAATACAAAAAATATATTGTGCCTACAAAACTATAAAAAAAAAATAAAGAAAAGTAAATTTTATATAACAAGTGAAAATATTAACAATGCTTTTTATTTAAAATGTGAACATTCAAAATTAAAAGAACTTAATATATAATAGGAAAAATGAAATAGTTAAAAAATCTTTGGCAAAACATTGATAAAGGATTATGTAAATATCACAGTAATAAGAAAATTATAAAAAGCTGGGCAAGTTTATGAATGTTCACAAATTATACATACGTATACAAAAAATATATATTTTAGATGAATAATATATCTGTAATATTAATTAAATTTTTCGAATTTCTAAAATATATTTTCAATCTATTATATATCTATGCAATGTACTTACCGTACAATATACCAAGAATATTTAATGTAAAAAATACGTTATATATGAGACTCAACTTGACCATAAATTTAAAACATCCAACAAAATATGCAAGATTTTCATATTGTACCATTTCCTTTTTTTGATGTTAAACATTTACATTTGGATGACCCTTATACAAGCTTTATATTTAAACGTTTTATATTTATTGTAAATATTCCATAAAAAGTTATAAGTTTATTTTAAAATCCTAAAAATAATTTTCCTGAACATTATATCTTAACATGAATGTAGAAAAATTGGTCATCCAAAATTGTGTTTAATTAACAAGAATCTACTAGTGATTCATGAACAATTACTGTTTTCTACCTAACGATTATTAACTTTTTATTTAAATCTAAAAACATTTTGTTCAATTTGAGTATTATTCAAGTACACTATTATATTTAATAAGCTGAACGATAAAAATACCAGCAAAAGTTCATGAGATCACATCTAAACTGCATGATAGTAAAATTTACCTTCTAAAATCAGAACACATCACAGAACATTGAATTAAATTAATTTTAAAACATTTTAGTACTATATTTTAAAACATATTACTAGAGCTCTGAAAATATTGGACTAGACTAGACTGTTTTTTTATTGAGTATTCTTATTTCTTATACACAAGAGGGCGAGGACAAACCCTGCGTTACGGAGTTTTCTAAAACTACTTCTAAGTCATCTAAAGGCAAGAGTATTTGTCTGAGAAACGTTAACAATCCTCTGTTACGTAAAAAAGATGCTTCTTCATACATATCTATAGTTGGTCGGCTTACGGACATTGGAACTAACATTCTGTGCAATAAATGTTCCCTAAAACATACAATAAAATTAATTTTAACAAATATTTATATAAATAAATATATTAACTTACCGAACACTTAAACAAATAAATAACTGAAACTTTCCATCTTTCCCAAGAGAATGACTTCCACTTTGAATTTCATCTACTAAGTGACAATAACATCTCCAAACAGCTGCAGTTTCTAAATGACTTCGGTCCATTGACGATCGTGATACATCTGAATTATTTTCAGATAAACATGATTCTTTTACAAGTTGTAATTCAAAGTGATCTTTAACACGAACTAAAATAATTATTTTATTAATAAATTTAATACATTATTATATTATTATAAAATATTACTGAAAAAATCCCATAAATATAGATTTCGTACGAATAATCTAGTCGATCGAAATCCGAATAGAAACACTTGTTCAAGACATTGTACTAAACCACCTTCTCCGCAAAGTAAAACAGTTAAAGTTGTGTTATTTTCATTTCGACGTTTATGATGCCATTTAACTATATTATTTACACAGTCACCTAGAAAAATTATTATTAAATAGTTAATAACTTTAATTAGATATTTGTGAAAATTATTCTTACCTAACATATGTTGTATGTCCGAAGATCGGAGTTCCTGTCGTGGTAAACCTGGAGATCTACATCGCGGAGGTGTTTGGCACACTTGTCCAAGTTCTTCGCCATCAACCTGTTTTGGTAGTAATGTCGCTACTAGAAGTCTTTCTGTAGAGCCGTCATCTACGCCTCGTCCTAACCAACGACCACATGGAAATCTAAAATAATGTAAGTCATTATTTTATACTTAATATTTTAATATAATAAGTCGTACTTGTACGTATGTCCGGTTATTTCATTTCTTGCAATTACGTATTCAATCATCCATTTTGCGTATAATCCGGTATTATCGTGTCCAATTCGCATTGTTGTTAAAATTCCTAAATTTTTATGCTACAACAAATATTATAAATACTTTATATACTAAATTTTATTTTATAAAAATATCCGCATACCCTAAATTCAAAATGTAAAGCTGCTTTCGGTACGGGTATGTGTTGGGTTTCTCCTAAAGTTCCTGATAAAACAATCCAAGCATTTGCGGAAGTAGTAGTTCCTTTTCTTGAAGGATAAATAACAACTTTATATGGCATCATTGTTGACGAGTATGTACTTGTAAAACAAAAATAATCTGCAACATTTAATGAAAAAAGATGATAGAAAAACTGTTCTCGTTCTTCTTCGCACCGAAGGAAAGCTGTACGTTTATATAAAACACGTAGTAATGTTTGATCAGATAGAAGAACTCTTAAATGTCTGCTTAAATGTTTCCTTTCAAGAGCTAGACGCACCCACGCTCTTGCACGACCAATTTGAGTTATAACATCAGACATTGCTTGAATATTTCTGAAAAATAATTGAAATTATTTAAAATATTAGATTCTATAAATTATTAACTTACGCTAAGTCAAACAATAAAGTTTCGGGTAATGGTTGAAGTTGTTCGGATTTTAAATTTCGGTTATCGATACGACTTTTATTCCATGTTTCTTTTCTCATTGCTAAGCTAGACATTTCAACTGAAAATTTTATTTAAATTAATTTAAAAATCCATGAAAATAATAATATAATAAAATACCAGGACTAAGAAATTGTAAATCTTGTTTAGTTGGTAAAAATCCTTGTTGTTGTTCTTGATACAGAATTAAATGAGACCAAAGTGCGGATTTACCACTTTTCCTTTGTAATCCATGACTCCAAACGCGTTCCAAAAAATCACATAATGAAACAACTAAAGTGCTTTCTTCGACAGCTCCAGGCGTATCTGGACCACCATTTCCTAAAGCAACTCCTTCAGCGCCTAATTTTGCTAGCAGCATTCGTTTAGTTTTGCTTTTACAATCCTAAAAAAATATAATTTATTAGAATTATTACTGCGTTATTTTTAAAAATATAAATACCTTTAAAAGCATTTCAACAAAAGTCCAATTGGTTTGTGCAATTAAGGCCGGACTCATATCACTTGTAGAACTTTTTTGAGTACTTTTTTCAATTGATGATAAAACTTTTGAAGCTGCTGCAGTGGCACTAGCTCGCGGAATAGATCCTTTATTAACAATAGGCGTTTTATTCAAAACTTCTTTATCTAACAACGGAAACTGTCTACCAAAACTAGGTTTTTTATTTAAAATTTCTTGCGGACTTGGTGCTTCAAAATCAGGATTACAAAGTCTTCTATCTAACAATTTCTGTGAATCAGGGGCTGAAATACATGGTTCATAACTTAAAGATCGCATTAAATTTTCACCGCCATAACGTTGTCTTAATAATTTAATTCGTGTATCTAATATTTGTAGGTTTACATCGCTTTCAGCCCATAATGCCATTATTTTATTATCTACCATTGTAGCAAACATTTGCGTTTCCAAAAAACGAGATAAAAAAGGTCGGTGTTGTTCAGGTTGGTCAGAAAGAAAAGCCGATTTATCAAAATTCTGCATTGAATCTCGATTATTTAACCAATCCTCTTTACCCTACATATACAAATAATTAAGTTAAACAGTTCTGTTAGTTTTTTTTTATTTTTATTTTTACCTGATTAGGCATAATTACAAAATTTTCATAACTTTGAAAAATATGTACGAAACGATTAAGAAAAATTTCGCGAATCGAATTATTAAATCTGAGATCATCTGAATATTGATCAACAGGTTGGAGAGATTCGTTTTTATCGAGAGCAACTCCGGTTCTTCGAACTATATCCGCTATCCGCTGGAGAGCTTCTGTACGAGCTGATCCAGGCGGTGATGGTGGTCTATCACAATCTAAAGTATCATGCAAAGATGATTTGCGTCGATTTAAACTATGAGGTCTGCCTGGCAATGTACAACTATTAGACATTATATCCTGGAATTAAATAATTGTTGTAATATTTTTAAATTGAAAATTTTAATATTATTTCTTACATGTCGGCTTCTTGAAAGGTCTGTGTTATCTATGTTTATTCCATGTTTGTCCAAAGCCGAGCAAAGCTCGGCAATAAACGCTTCTTCATGCGGGAATGCAACCATTTCTTCTGGTAATTGTACTTTAGGTTTGTCGATATCAACGTAACATAAACTTGCTTCAGATGCAACTTTTAAATTTTCGGAACACGCATGTAAACCTAAAAAATTTCAAAATAAATATATATTTAATATAAATATTTTTTAAGTATTTACCCATAACAAACGGTACGGGCGCATCTAAAAAATGATGCAAAGATGCTGGTAAAATAGGAACATAAACATGAGGCCATGAAAATGGAAACAATAACGTAGTTACACATTCAGCAACGACCATCAATCTTTGGCAATCTATAAAAATATATTTAACTTAACTATTAATATTAATAATAAAAATATTCAACTTACCATTGGACCTTAAAAGCACCTGATTTTCTAATAAAAGGCAAGTAAATAAATGTACTACAACATCAACTCCCAGCCAAGTAAACATAAACCGTATTGAAAAATCAAATTGTGGCAATTCTAAAGGCGGAGCTGGATTTTGCAAAACCATTGATAAAGGTGGTAACGATGGATCACAAGGTGGTAAATGTATCACAATACTTTGTCCAATATTCGGAACTTGAACTTCGTATAATAAATTATAAATATAACTCTCTAAACTTAAACTGCCTGTTGGCGACTGTCTTTTATGAACGCATTTGAAACATCTAAAAAATATACTCATTTCATGAATTTATTTACAAATATTTATTTAATAATTGTGCGTACTTATATAAATTTTCTAAAAATAATTTTGAAGCATGTACAAATGATGTTTGGCAAATAATTGCAATACTTTTTGCAACATATAATCTATCTTTGGATATATCATAATAGCCTGGAGCTCCGCTAGGATTATGAACGTTTAATTTAAAATGACGAGGTAGAGATCTTGATTGGCCATTTTGTTGTTGAATTTGTTTATTTCTAATTTGTATTTGTCCACTTGAAAGTTCTGTTATAAACATTGCCTAAAATAATTTATAAAATATATATTTCATGAGAAAATATTCGCGCATTAATTAATTTATTAACCTGGAGCGTTTGCATCGCAGAACAAATATCTCTGTTTCTAACTTCTTCATAAAAAACCAAGCTAAAACCATAATATCTTTTACCATCTTCTCTAGTAACTACAAAGGAGTGGAAGACAGGTGCCTGTGTAACTGAATGTTTTTGTGTCCGAAATCTAAGTCCATTTGGAAGACAAAGCTAAAAAATATATTTTCATTTAAAAAATGGTTTCGGAATAAATTTATTAATTTACCAAGCAAACCGCTGAAGAGTCAAAAGGATTCCATGGTACATTCTCTGGATAATGCGCTAAAATTTTACTTTTATATGCACGTTCTAACGGAGAACAATGTAAATTATCTCCTAAAATATTATTTTTTTTATAAATAAATATTTAATTAATATAATAATAATATATACCTGCGAACTTATCAGGTTCTAAACCAGAATTAAAATCTAAACCACAAATCACAAAATAGTCAGCGAATCTAGTTGTTTTACTACCTTTATCCATATTGTTATATTTTAGAGTAACTTTCTTCCAAAATAATAGAGCATATCTTTTTATAAAACGTAATATTTTGTAACGCAAATTTTAACAACCCATGTCATATTCCAGATTAAACAAAAATTGCAATTAAGCATTTTCACTACCGCAGTCATAACATATGTTATAATCTTTCAAGTTTTTTTTTTAATTTTCACACTTTTACTTTTAATAAACATCACCATTCATTTCCTTTATTTTGCATCCATTGAACCGAGAAGACATCTTTCTAAAATAATCAACAAACATATTTGACAGAAATAGATGTTATAATTTTAAGTTTATTATAATTATGTAAATTGTTATTATTAATCCTAATTTACGCAATTATTATCATAATCAGCATCAATAAAATAATATTAAAAATTTCTCTGATAACGCGTTTTTTTTTATAAAAAGCTTAAGATTAAATCGTATTTTTAAATTCTTATCATATAATAAACTATTCTATTTTTGTTATTTAAATGATAAATATAGCTTATAAATAAAATATTTCGTTTTTATTTTATAAATTAATTAATTAATTGTTTATATTTAAAGGGAACAAGAGAAACGAACGTATTTGTATTAAAAAAGTATTCTGGTATTTTCACAACTCATTTTAACAGTTTATATACAACTAGAATTATATCTTTTAAATATTATTAATAACAATTAAAAATATGCTTAAATAGTAAATAAATAGTAGCTGAAATAAATATGCATGGACACATTTTTTATACATATTTTTTTAAATAAAAAATGTGATTGTGAACCTTTAGTGACGTTAAACTGTCACTTTTGAAAGAAAGAAAGAAATTAAAAAAGAAAATGGTTGGATGATTGTTGTGTACTTGTTGAGTTAATTGATTAATTAACTGTTCATTTTCGTGCTTCATATAATTAGTATTTCATTCTATTTAATTGTGATACATAAGACATGCTCACTACTCACTTTATAAAATAATGATTCACGTACACAAATATTTTATATAACTGTGAAATATCTATATCCATATTTTGATTATTCATTGCAACGTTTATTAATATTAATAAAATCCTGATTCACTGCAATAATACAAAATGGGTAATGTATTTATTTAATTTTTTAAATTTAGTGATAAGATTATATCTAGATATATTTTATAGTGGGGTTATCATTCTTATCAAAAAAAAGGTTTACCTTGTTATTATTCATATAAGTCATAGGTGTTAGTCTCAGTTATTTATCTTAAATTTAATAGTTACTCTTTGTTTTTTAAAATATTAATATGCATTCAACGCGAATTCAAAATAATGGGTTGATGGAAACTACTTTTATATCTGAATCTAGAGAATCTATTGTGTATGATTTTAGAGAAGTATCAGAAACAGAAGAGAAGGGTATTTTAAATATTTAATTATTAATATTAATAGTTTAAATGATTATTAAGACGCAAATATTAATAATAATAACATATTTTTAGGTTCAGCATGCGATGCATGTATGTCCCGTATCCCCCATGCAACACTTATTGCAACAATAATGTGTTTGCTGGGAGTGGGTGTGTTTTGTGGTACAATGCATCGTGGTGCTACATTAGCTGTTCTTATGTTTGATAATGTATTTCATTTACGATTAGCTTGGTATGATAAATATTAAAAAATAAACTTTATAATACATAAAAATATATTTTAGGATTGAAGCAATTCAAATGATTTTTGTTATAATTGGTGCTTCAATGGCTGCATTAGGTTTCATGATTCTTTTCGTTGGGTTTTTAGCTACTGGAGCTACAAGACGTACTATTTACAGAGCTTGGAGCTCCAGAGTTGGCGGTAGAATATCTTGTGCAGTTGTAAGTTCAAAAATCGTAACCTACTATAATTTATTCTTACAAAAACGCTTTATTTTAGTTCATGGGTATTACATATACATTAAATATTGGTTGGATATTAATGTTTTGTTTTCTAACAATTGTTACATTTGTATTTACAATGTTTTGGAATATGTGTTCACGACAAGGGTTGGAACAAACGTGCATCGATTTTCAACAATTCGGTAAATAATATTATTTCGAAATAGGTTTTATTTTAAACAAATCGTTTTTTTAGACTTTTTATTTCCGAATAACACCCGAGTTGATGATATGAAAGTATGTGGTGATGAAATAAAATTATTTTGTAAAGATTATGTGGAAAAGGCTGAATGGATGTTTATCTTAGCGACATTTGCTAGTGTTTTAGTGATACTAAGTTTGGTGAGTACATAAATAATTTATTTCGTTAATTTACAATAAAATTATAATTTTAAACAATTGATTATCTATTTGCACATTTAATAGTAATGTTTACAAAAATTATATATTCCTCATGTTTTTTTTAAATACTTCGGGTAATAAAATATATTTTAATGGGCCTTATAAAACGATAAACAATACATTAAAACTTATTATATATTTTAAGGTGCATTATTTAATGTGTTTGGCTGCAAATTACGCTCATATTCGAGGACATACTAAATTCCAAGAATTACAAGATTTACATTATTTACAAGAACCTGATATGGCAGCTAGTAAAGATAGATTCTAGGATACGGCCCAGGAGATTTATAGTGAGCACTGATACTTTTTTTGGTTTTTTTGTTTAATTTATAAATTTTATTTTGTTTAAATTTTTTAAATCAAATTATTTATACGCGTTAAGTAAAGTGCTAACTGTTTTTCTCCTGGGAATTCGAGAACAACAAATCGTATTAGAAATATTTAATTTAAATTTTATATAAAAATATAATTTAAGTTCTAATACGATAAACAAAACAATCTTATGTGATGAAAAAAATCTTCCATGTGTTCATCAAAAACATTTAAAACATATTTTTATATACGACTGCCTTAATTATTTTTTTTAAAAAAGGCGAAAAACTGTTTTTTTACAAAACGCACATATCAACAATTAAAAAGTAACAAATATCAGTATTTTTTAACACTGTAACGTCGTTTATCTACTTAATAAGATTTTTAAATATCCGTATTTATATAATAAGATATAAAAATATATAAGATTACGAACTGAATTATTTTAATATTAATAAACAAAACATCGAACTAAAAGTCTTATATATTTTTAACGACATTTATATAAGAATATTAATAAAAAACATAAATCCGTCCAATTTGCTACAAATATTAAATAGTGCCAATTTCTTTTACAATATGTGCAACTATTTTTAAAAAATAATTTATTAATATTCATGACATATATATTGTTTATATTCTTAGTTTTTAAGTTTAATTATTTATATAAGATATGCATTCCAGGCACAAATTATAAAATTATTTTTTTCTTATTATCTATAAATTGAACAGGCATAATTTCTTTTATTTAGATATAAATTTTGATTTTTAACTTCAGTTTAATAGAAAAATAATTAGGTATATCATTCCACTTATTTTTACATAATATATTATTTTATATTTTCAATAATCATTGTTTATGTTTTACATTAAAATGCAGGTGCAGAAAGCTTATATTTACTTTATATGAAAGCACTTATAGTATAAAATTTCTACTTTCCATAAATTTAAGTATTATTTTGTAACAACAAAGTATTTTGAAACAATTTGAAGATTCAAAGAGAATATATAAATATATTTGCAATTACAAAAAAAAATGTCATAAATTGCACTTAAATTTACCCTTAATTATCCTGTCATCTTACTGGCCTTGTCCTTGAACTCCTTACTTCAGAATTTGGTCTTGCTAAATATTTAATTATTTTTGGCATTTCGGTTAATTTATCTCGAACTTCTGGTGGTATTAAATCACTAGGTCCATAATTACATTGATGACCATTTTGCCATTCGTAGCGGACGTTTCCTTTAGCTTCGACGGCTAATTGTGAACCATCTGGATAACGAACGCGGACTTCTCCACAGGCTAATTGTAACGCAGTTCCTATTCCTGGAACTGCAACGCGACGTGGCGAAATACCTCGCGTTCGGTTAGTACGTTGAGTATTTGTAGATGCCTTAGATGGAACCGCAGATGTATTTGTTGTTGACATATTGAATGAAGGCTATAAATATTAATTAAATTTAAATATATTAAAATTAATTTAAAACTTTTTTAATTACCATTTGAGGTGAACGTTGAATATTTTCTTTCCCTTTATGCACGGAAACTGGTCTACGTCCAATAATAACTGGAAATGTAGTTCCTGGAAGAGCGGACAATGTTTTTTCTATTAATAAACAATGATCTAAGTTCGATTGAGTTTGTCGCCATAGCAACTGATATGTAGATCCTAAAGAATTCGTTTGTTCTTCTGATGTTATTGTGACAGAATGACCATCAGGGTCAATTATTTTTATTCCCTCCGTACTGGATTTGGTCACTTTACTCCCTATAAAAGATATTTATTTTAATTATATTTTTTTTATAAATAAAATTTTATATTAGTACCATCATAAAAACATGATTCGAAGTCAGTTAAATTTTCCATTAATACACATTTAGCTTTATCGCTATAGTAAGTAATTTTAGGAGTTTTCGCACGTACAAGATCAACAAATTTTGCAGCATACAAATATTTTTTCCAGTGTTTTTCAGGCAGGTTTTCATAACTATAAATTGCATCTGCACCTTTTTTAGGTAAACCAGGCGGTTTTTCTGATGGTATACAACCTTTTCCGCCTTCAGGTTCATATAAAATTATTCTTAAACCATCAGTAGAAATTAAACAAACCTCTACTACCATATCTTGTTTAGATCTTCCACGTTTTTTAATAAACTCAATACAAACTTCTCCCGATTCTAAAATACTTAAAATAGCATTTTTTGTTTGATGTCTAGTTGGTAATAAACGCAAAGAACACAATTGTGGTACATCCATTGAATTATTATGAGTTTGTTGTGGTTGAATTTTATTCACAACAGGTTCAAATTGATATGAATTCCCAACTCCTGATAAATTTTTATAACAATTATATTGATTATCAGGATTGTTGAAATTTTGAGGACTATATCGTTGATTTTCCATTTTCAAATCCGATAAAACATTACTATTTTGATTTGTATTTAAACCTCCACCTGGATCTGTAGGATTACAACAATTCTGACTACAATGACTATGTTGACATCTGCCTGTATTTTTATTTTGACTGGAATTACTATTTCTACTGCAAGAATATACTGGAGCTTCATACGTTGAATGTGTAGCGGAAAATAACGAAATTTCTTCTGGTTTTTGAGCATCAGTTTCATTGTAATTTTGTCCAATCCCATCTATTTTTAAATTCCCGACATAATCATTTAAATTTTCAACACTGTTATATCGTTGTTTTTTGTCTTGGATATTAAAATAATTATTATTAGGTAAAATTTGATCTAAACAACGGTCTTCTGATCTAGATCTACCGTATTCATGATGATTTTTAGGTTCTATTGAATTTGAACGGGATCGATAACCAAGATTTCCTGCAGGTCCACAATCACTGATCACTCGCCGTGATGGAATCTCTTTATTGACATTTCTAGGTGCATAGTCGCTATTAACACTCGCGCGTAAACTATCTCTTTTACTAGACATCGTATGAACACCGCTATCTTGTGATAACCGCGAATGAATTGGAATCATGTTACTATTTGGATTATGAGCTTTTATAAATGGATGTTCTAAAATTTGTTCAATTCGAATGCGTTCTTTTGGATTCTTTTTTAATAAAGAATCTATTAAATCTTTTGCCTCCGGGGATAAATAAGTAGGTAGTTCATATTTAGCCATAACAACGCGCGTTAATGTACTTTTTACTTCATTTGTATCAAATGGTGGACGGCCAACTAGAAGAGTGTATATCATACAACCTAATCCCCAAACATCCACTTCTAATCCATGGGAACTACGGGACGCGACTTCGGGAGAAATATAATTTGGAGTGCCACACATTGTCAAATGTTTTTCGTCGGGACGAGAAAGTTGAGTGGCTAGACCAAAATCGGCGATTTTCTAAAATAAAAACACATTTAAATAAAATAAATACATTTATTTATAAATATGGCCGATCTATCGCAGAAGCTACGCACATAATATAAAAATTGATATTAGAGTGCTTTGATCATAAAAGCGAGTGGCTCTCAAATAGTATAGTTAGGAGAAAGGTTAGGTTTGCATGATGTTAGGTAAGGAGGAGGAGGCTAGGTATGATAAGGTTGGTTAGGAGAAGGTTAGGTGAGAGGAGGTTATGTATATATATTTATATACCTAACCTCCCCCTTACCCAACCTCCCCCTTGGGGGAGGCTGGGTAAGGGGGAGGTTGGGTAAGGGGGAGGTTAGGTATATAAATATATATACATAACCTCCTGTCATCTTATTTGAAGTCACATTTATCAGAAAAATATCCACCGTTTGAGTGCCACTTTGTACCTGTCAATCACGTACCTGCGTAGTCTCTGCGATAGATTTACCATAAATATATTAACTTACAATTTGCATATTTTTACTTAATAATAAATTAGATAATGATATATCTCTATGTAAAATATTATGAGAATGTAAATAGCGCAGTCCTTCAACAACTTGTCGCATTATTAAACTTGCTTCAGCTTCAGATAATACCTACAAATTATTATAAAAAATAAAATAAAACAATCATTTTATTAACAAAAAAATTAAATACCTTGTTATTATTTTTAAAATATCGTTGCAATTCTCCGTTATGACACAACTCCAAAACAAGATAAACATAATTAACATCTTCAAAAAAAGTATATAATTCCAAAACTGCTGGATGTTTTAATCGAGAATGTATAGCAACTTCCTGTCGCACCCTTTCAACCATACGAGCAGCTTGCATAAGTTTCTTGTCAATCTAAAAATTCAAAATTTCCATGCACTGTTTACAAAACATTCGTAATTATTTACCATTTTTATTGCAACTTCCATTCCGGATTTTCGACATCTTGCACGATAAACACTAGCGAAACCACCTTTTCCTAATAAATCTAATACTTCATAGTCCTGTAACATTTTTAAGTCATAAAATGTTGTTAGAGACTTTATGAAATTGAACTAACCTCAATTCTTTCACCGAAAGAATATGCCGGAGGAGGCATTTTAATAATTTTATGTTTTTATTTTATTAAATACTCATCAAAAAAGTAATGAGTTGTTGTATAAAAGATATAAAATATAAAAAAATGTCTATATGACATTTAAAATATAAACAAACTTCTAATCACCGCCCACTAACCAAGCTATTTTATAATTTTAAACTGCCACTTTGTTACCAACTACAAGTTATAAAACTAAACTCCCCAAAATATAAACAAATATTATATAAAAAGCACTCTCTAGTATTAGAATATTAAAGTAAATTTTTGGTTATTTTTAACAAAATAATTTTATTTATAATCATGATTTATAACATTAACAAATATAAAATACATAACTAATACTTATATAAATAGCATAATTACTGATTAAGTTTATTATATTCAAATTTATAAAAGAAATATGTAAGATTCATTGCGCTACAATTTTATGGCGCACACCACTTTTCAGTCGTCCTATTAGTACTTTTAATTCAAATAATCTATATCTAGAAATACATAATAATTGCGGTGGATAAATTGTAGTCATTCTAAGATTCATTCGAGTACAAGCCATTATTGCAGCAGCAACTTTTGATGGCAATTCGTGCATTAGAATTAAATCTAAAACATAAATCAAGTAAAACCTGTAAATTTTATATTAATCACAACTTACCATCCATCACATAATCCATATAAATTTGAATAATATTACGTACGGCAGATGAAACATCTGAGATAGATTTTACAAGTGACAAATTAGAAATTTCTTCATGTGATAATAAAAATTCTACATAAATATTAACAAAATGAACAACAGTTGTAAAGTTCATATTCCAGTTTAAATGTTTCAAAATACAAATTTCCATATCATGATATTCTGATAATAAATATTTATTTTTTACCAAACCATTTATTTCACTAGCTTTTAAAATATTTGAATCGCGTTCTTCATATTTCGCTAAAATTTAGTTTATATTGAAATTTAAATAATATTTATATGATTAAATTAACTCACTGGCTAATAATAATGTTACAAGAGCAATTAATTGTAACTTATCAATTTTAATATTATAATCATCCATAAAAATATCCAATATATATACAGCTAAATGGATACTTAAATTATCCAAATTCTTTTTAAAAGCTATATCTTTTATCCAATTTACAAGAGCTGTTCTATATTCAATTTGCGGTGATTGTACTTTAAATTTAATTCGATTATTTTCTCTTTCTTTCAAGATATTGGCATGATCATCATCGTATTCTTCTACGGCCCATAATTTATGTAATTGATTCTATAAATTATAAATTAAAAACTGTTCCTGTCTATTTTATTTAAACATTAAAATTGCTTACAAAGTCAAAAGAAAACAAATTTTTATTCAACATATTTAAATAAATATTCAATGACAACACTATAAAATAACTCAGTACTTTAAAATAATATAATTTAAATTATTATTTAATGATTTTTCGTTTTATAATTAACTTATAAAATAAAACAACCACCTTGAAAGTTTTGATATTTTGCAAGAAATTTTTAAATCATGTCGCCACCTGCTATTGTCAAAAAACATGTAACTTAAAAAATTCCCTATATTTATATAAATAAATATTTTACAACAAATAATAATAACCTAAAATACTTGTAAATATTGTTTGGGAATCCCAGAATCATATTTATTTATAATTACTAATATGTATTTACATTTCAAACTAATTAAAGCTTTTATTTTTAAATTTAACTATACTTTTATATTCATATAATTGCATTCCTTCGTTACAACTTAAACAAATATCAGGATATTTTTGTTTTTGAACAACTTTATTTAATAAAGTTTTTATAGTTGTGTTTGTTAATCTCTGTAAGTCATCATAAAAAGACCATTTTACCTAAAATAATTAACATTAATTAGGGAATTTTTGAAATTTTAAATAACATACGTCTCTGTTAAATATATCAGTGTATGCATTAGATGGTTCAAAATACCATCTAGTGTTTCTCGGGTATTTTGCGTTTGCATTATATATAACTCCTGTGACTTCATTAGTTTTGTATGATTTGATGACCTGAAACAATTTTATTCTGTGCTACAACTACAATATCTTGAAGCTACAAGAAAAAAGAAACATTACCTTCATTTCAAATTCAATGGATTCTAAAGGTATGGCAACAGTTCCACCAAAATTAGTTTTAGTTAAAATAGCATTAAAATCAAAATATAATATAATATCATTAATAATAAATTTACTTCGTAAATAAGAAGTCATTGTAGTTTCATCTATCCACGACATTTCCATATCATCTTGTATTTGAATTTCTTGTAATGTTCCCATAAAACCATTTGTATAATTAACTAAACCTTTTACTTCGTAACCAAAAAAATTACGTCTACAATCAAATAATTTATTTAACAATATAATTATAACAATAATAGTTAGACGTACGATATATTTTGAGTATAATCATCAAGATAAAAATTACATAGTCCAAAATCTTCAATTTCGTATACAAATTCGTTTGTTATATTTCTAAGATATTCTTTCCAATTTAATAATAATGTTCTATATGGTATTTTATGCGCTAGAATTAAATTAATGTATTATATTTAATTTTATTATGGAATATATTTACCTATTTTAGTACTGCCTTTATATTCATAATATTCTCGAGCCATATATGGAAAAACTGAAAAATTTAAAGTATTTTACGTACAATTAAATCATTTTAAAATGATTAAAATATTTACCGGAGCTAATAGTAAACACTAGTAAAATAATTACAAATTGTTTAAACATTTTTAATTATTATTAGGCATACTTAATGTAGAATATATTTAACGTTTTAACATCAAATAAGATATTTTATTTGCATTTTATATGATTAAAAAATTAGTACCTATAATTTACATAGTTAGAAATGATATGCGAAAATTATATATAAACTAAATTAAATTAATGACAAGACCTGATAATTATATAATGTTTTATTATCGAATTATTAAACAACAAAGTATTACATTTTAATATGTAAATTATGTAGTTATTTATATTAGATTACTACATGTAAAAAACAATCTTATTTTATAAATTTACTTGAAAAGTAAACAAATTATTTTTGATTAACGAATCGGAACTTCAGTGGTCTATCTGGATGCGCTAATAATTTATTAACGGAGTTTATATCACCGTAATGATATTGGATTTTATATTTGCGCAAAATCTGAAATAAAAAGATTGATGTGCTGGTATTCAAAGAAAATTAAAAAATAAATTGGAATAAAAATAATCACCTTTACGATTAAAATGCTAAGTTGCATTTCGGCTAAATTCTTAGCAAGGCAAGATTTCGGTCCATATCCAAAAGGTATGCAAGCAATAGCTGCATCAAGAGTATTCGATTCACTGTTGAACCATCGTTCCGGTATGAATTTCAAAGCTTCTTCGAAATGTTCTTCACGTGTACTTGATAAATATGTAGCCATTAATATAACTGTACCTTTTGGAATACTGTAGTTGGAAATAATTGTATCTTTTGTTAGAATTCGACTTAATACTGGGATTGGAGGTTTTAATCTATATAAAAATAAATATATTAATAATTATGTAATTTATAGAATAATTATAAAATACCGTAAGCTTTCTTTAATGCACGCTTTTAAATATTTCATTTTGGACAAGTCCTCGGTAGATAAATATTGAGGAGCTTTTAAAATTTCTTCGGAAAGAAGTCGTTGAGCTTTTGGATTACGGGCCAAATGATACAATAAAAATGCCATGCTATGAGATACCTACAAATATAATATAAATTTATTATTAATAATCGAGGAATACAACCAAAAAACAGAAAAACGGAGTCATATATGACTATGTATATATATATATACAAACCAAAATTAAGGAAAGAAATAAAAATAGTGGCAAAAGATCTAAAAATGGAAAGAAATAGTAGAAAATGAACTAAAATATTTGGAAACAATCTGGGGTAGAAGAGAACACATATGGCTAACAACGCCAAGAGCGCTTGATACTCTTCCAAGAATACAATAGCTCAAGAATTATTAATTTAAATTTAAACTTACAGCGTTAACTCCAACTAATATCATATCCAAAAATATTGTTAAAATATCATCCGGTAACATTTCTTCATGAAGTAATAATGCTTCAATTAAGGGCATATCTTTCTTATCTATAGTATTCTTAACTTTTTTATTTTTAATACTTTCTTCAGCATCGTTAAGATGTTTTCCAAGAATACTAAAATTTAAATATATTAAATTTTTAAAAGAACATAAAATATTAAAATATTTACCCATCAAGCGCATCACAATTTTTAACAAGTGCTTTCCAAGCGGGTGTTTCAAAATATTTCCAGAAATGTAATCCAGATTCGCAACGTTTTATAGCATCAGTTGCGCCCAGAAACGCATTTATAAATCTTTCAGATTCTCCCACATCGTCTTTAAAAATTATTTTTTGACCGAGAATAACTAAAACAAAAATTTTATTATATATTTTTTTAAACAAAATACCAAGAAAAATACCAGAACAGAGTGATTCGAGAGCCCATTTAGAAATATCTTCATTAAAAGTGGAGGGCACTTCATCTTGTTTATTTTTAATTTTATTTATGTGATTAACAAAATCGGAGCAAACTGATTCAATGCGTTTAAATTGATATTGAGTTGAATTATTTAAAGATTCAGTTATTTGTTTGCGTAGTTTTTCCCATTCTTCCCCAGACCTATTCATATTTTTTTATTAATAATTAATAATTATATAAAATTAAAAAAATTACATTAAAAACGGTCCAGCGTGCTTAAACTGTCGATGATGCAAACGATATTTTTCAATACAATCTAGATTGGATCGTATCGGATATTTTCCTTCAGATTGAAATACAGATAATGCATCTTCCGGGCGACTTAAAATAATTACGTTTCCTCCAAAAGGTCCTTGTAATCGTACCACAGGTCCATATTCATTCAGTAACCAACGAAACAACTGCGCGTTTCGACCCCAGCTCAATTGTGAACCTGAAAATAAATAATAAATAGAAATTTTTAGTAGGAGTATATTACATTTGAAATAAAACCTAAAATATTATTAGCACTCAACATATACTGAATAGTACTTGTAGTTATTTGGTTTCCGAAAATTGGGATAAAACTGCATATTTTTGCGATTTTCTGCAAAAGTTTTGGTCCAGGAACTTCATCAAGTAAAATATTATCGACCACTTTTTCTTTTTCAATTATTATTTGCGGCAAAGTAGATATATCATCTTTAAATACAGCATCTTTATCTGAAGTTATTTCTATAAAAATATTTATAATAAAATCTATTCACGTTAACTATCAATTATTATAATTACCAATTTGCGATGGCGTTGTTTTTGCAACAGTATGAGGTACATTAAGTTTTGTAGTTCCACTTTTCGATATTTCTATCTCGATTTTAGAATCTTTTGTAGAAAAACGTTGATAAAAAGATTCAAAATTTGAATCTCTTAGTCTAAGATACTTATTAAACTTATAAAAACCTCTAATTGTAGACATTTTCGATTGCGATTTACTTATGTCACTGTTATAAAAAATGAAATATTATTTGTTTTTTTAACGTGTAGAATTATCTTTTGTTTTAAGAACAAAGCTTTCTTATACTATTTAAATGTTATTTTATAGTTTATAATTTGTTTAATTGATTTATACTTTGTTTAACAATGCAATTTACCTTTTCTAACAATATATAAAGCAAGGATTTACACAAACTTATTTTTATATTGAAATGCACGAATTCCTATGTACAACACAACAACTTAAAAAAAAAGTTTGTTCGCAAAACACCCCATTTTCGTTTTAATTTAACCGCGAATTTTTGCACTATTTATAAGGAATCATATAGGTATAAAATAAGGCAATAAATAAATGTTTGTATATAAATTTATTTAACAACTTTGTAAAAATACAAATATCTTAATATATAAATAAAAAATATAAATTTTGTTTAACACATATAATCATTTTGCTGAATTTTTAATGCTTACAAATATTCTTGAACATCTTAAATTTAATACAAGTTCTGACATAAAATTTTTAATATATAAATCTTTTTCTGTTTTTTTATTATCAAAAATAATTGCGAGATATATTGATGGTTCAATTATAGTAAATATATAAGTGAATTGTTCCTGAAAAGCATAATTATTAGTAAATAAAATTAAAATTATATATTAGAATAAATACCACAATATCATGGCAAAAAACAATTCTATCAATTGTTGAAAGTTCTACAGCTTTATCTGAAATGCGTTGCATTACTTTGTGTAGATAAATCACAGATTTCTGTAACAAATAAATATTATTTAGAAAAATATAGATTTTTAAATAAATAAACGTACCGCTGGATAGCTAACAATTAAAGGACTAGATATTTCATCAGGTTTCCGATTTTGTAAAGGTCTATCAGAAACTAATAGAACACAAGTTGCATCATATCTGCGATGAAAACTTGCAATCCTGAAATTTTTAATAATTAGTTACAGCTACGAATAAATAGTTCTTATATATATATACTTATGATAATGATCATAATGCAGTTTGGAGCATAATTGGCGCATATCATTTGTTGGAACTTGTTGCGCCAAAATTGTATGAAAATATAAACTGTATTTACTTAAAACAGCACCTTTTAACCGCATAAACCACTGAAATAACGCTGGTAATGGATTGTTTTTTAAAAACCCCAATTTCCATGACTAAAACGATTATATATTAATAAATGTAACATTATTTAATTACTTTATATACTTCTCTATTTTGTAAAGTAGTTTCCCAAGCATTTAAACGCGTATGAGCGCCATATATTAAAGCAAGTGTTGATAAAAATTGTAAATTTTGAAGTTCAATAAAAGCTTTTAATAGTTTTGCTAATATTTCGCATTCAAGCCTAACAAAATTCAGTTAAATTATAAAAAATATATTAATTAATGTTTATAAAATTACCCAAAAATAGCTTTAATAGGTGTTAAAGAAATATGAGAAAACAACATGGAATGTTTATGGATAATTTCTTCAATTTGTATCAATAATTCATTATAATTAATAAGTTTATTTGTTCCTGCAAGATGAATTTTCTCATAACTAAATTAAAATTCAAGAAAATATATTTATTTATAATTCAAATTTTTATATTTTGAAAAGGATACAAATCAATCATATCAATACGCGCAGTTAAAAATTGAGCCAGCTCAACAAAAAACGATGTTATATTTGTATTTGTACAACCTATTTTAGAACAATCTTCTAATCTTCGTTGTTCTTGACGTAAACTTTCATAAATTGCGCGAAGCGAGTTCTACAACCAATAAAATTTATTATAACTATTCTTGTTGGAATCGAACAAGAATCTCACATCTTTTCTTAAGAATCCCTTATTTTTATTTTGCAAAAATCCTAATTCAATATACGACTTTTCAGCTAAAGCAATTTGAGGTAGTTGTGCTATTAATAAGCTCCATGGATTAAGTTGTGCATTTTTACATGATTCTCTTTCTTTTTCCTAAAGAAAATTTGCAACATTATATATTTATTGTTTTAAATATTTTAATTTTTAAACTTGCCACATGTTCCTTAGCTTTATCAAAGCATAATTGAGATATATGAGTAAAAAATTTATGAAGAAATTCATCCTCGTGATCCATTTTGTTTACTTTAAAATAAGTACATCTTTTACGATTATTAATTATCTGATTAAATATTTATTAATAATTAACTTTTCTGTCAAAATATCTATGAAATTAGAAGTAGGAGTGTCAAAATGTGGATATATCACGTGCATATATGATCTAAGGATACGATTATTTCGATTGGTATTCTGCAGTGCATAATTTCGTAGTTATAAGTCTAAAATGTGTTTTGACGTATTTAAATCGTGTAAGTTCTAAATTAAAATATAGCTAGAAAATAATAAGTTTAAGATGGACGCAAAACCACAGAAAATGCCCAAAGTGGCAAAGGTAATTTATAAATTAAATAGACTTATTTTTCAAACTAACGTTTGTTTTCGACGTAAATTTAAGGTTAAAAACAAAGCTCCTGCAGAAATTCAAATTACTGCGGAGCAGCTTCTCCGTGAAGCAAAAGAACGTGACTTAGAAATACTTCCACCACCTCCAAAACAAAAGATCTCCGATCCAGCCGAACTTGCGGACTATCAACATCGAAAACGTAAAGGTTTCGAAGATAATATCCGTAAAAATCGTACTGTTATTTCAAATTGGATTAAATATGCTCAGTGGGAAGAATCACAGAAGGAAATCCAACGTGCACGTTCTATTTATGAACGTGCACTGGATGTTGACCATAGAAATATTACATTATGGCTTAAATATACCGAAATGGAAATGCGTAACAGACAAGTCAACCATGCTAGGAATTTATGGGATCGCGCTGTTACTATCCTTCCGCGGACTAATCAATTCTGGTATAAATACACTTACATGGAAGAAATGCTTGAAAACGTAGCTGGAGCTAGGCAAGTATTCGAACGATGGATGGAATGGGAACCAGATGAGCAAGCGTGGCAAACTTATATTAACTTCGAATTACGTTACAAAGAAATCGACCGCGCAAGATATATTTACGAACGATTTGTAATGGTACATCCTCAAGTTAAACATTGGATAAAATACGCACGCTTTGAGGAAAACCACGGATTTATAACTAGCTCAAGGAATATCTACGAACGCGCTGTACATTTCTACGGAGATGAAGATATCGATGAAAATTTATACATTGCGTTCGCGAGATTCGAAGAAAATCAAAAAGAACATGACCGCGCGCGCGTTATTTATAAATACGCGTTAGATCATTTGCCGAAAGAACGCGCAAAGGAATTGTATAAAGCTTATACGATACATGAAAAAAAGTATGGAGATCGTTCCGGAATCGAAGATGTAATAGTCAGTAAACGAAAATTCCAGTATGAACAAGAAGTTTTGGAAAATCCTACGAATTACGATGCGTGGTTTGATCTTTTACGATTAGTTGAAAACGAAGGGAATTTAGAAACAATTCGGGAAACTTACGAACGAGCAATTTCAAACGTTCCGCCATCGAAAGATAAACAATTCTGGAGACGGTATATTTATTTATGGATTAATTACGCTTTGATGGAAGAATTAGAAGCAGAAGATATAGAACGAACGCGTCAAGTATACAAAGCCTGTTTACAATTATTACCTCATAAAATTTTTACTTTTTCTAAAATCTGGTTATTATACGCACAATTTGAAATTCGCCAAAAAAATTTAACTCAAGCGCGCAGAATATTAGGTAATGGTATTGGTATGTGCCCAAAAGATAAACTATTTCGTGGTTACATAGATTTAGAAATCCAACTTCGAGAATTCGATAGATGTCGAATTTTATACCAGAAATTTTTAGAATTCGGTGCGGAAAATTGTATCACTTGGATGAAATTTGCTGAATTAGAAACACTTCTAGGTGATACAGATCGTGCTAGAGCGATTTATGAATTAGCTATTAATCAGCCAAGGTTAGATATGCCAGAGTTATTATGGAAAGCTTACATTGATTTTGAAGTTAGTCAGGATGAGTTTGATCGTGCCCGACAACTTTATGAACGTTTATTAGAACGCACTAGCCATGTAAAAGTCTGGATGTCTTACGCTAAGTTTGAATTAAGCACCGAATCAGAAGATAAAATGAATATTGGATTAGCTAGACGCGTTTATGAGCGAGCTAACGATTGTCTACGAAATAACGCCGAAAAAGAATCGCGCGTTTTATTATTAGAAGCTTGGAAAGAATTTGAATTATCGAACGGAGATGAAATAACAATTGATAAAGTTAATAACAAAATGCCAAGAAGAATTAAAAAGCGACAGAAGTTGATCGCAGAAGATGGTACAGAAGAAGGATGGGAAGAAGTATTTGATTATATATTCCCTGAAGATGAAGCAGCTAGACCTAATTTGAAATTATTAGCTGCCGCTAAAAACTGGAAGAAACAAAAAGTTACAGAAGACGGTGATGATAATGAAACGTAAAATTATTCGAAATGGTCATTTAATCATTGTAAAACAACATATTATCATTAAATACTTTTATTACTTTTAAACTACATAATAAATTTTACAATAAAAATTTTATTTTATGATAATTTAAGAATAAATATTATTTTTTAATCGACATCTTCAGGTCGAACTGGATGAGATAATGGTATTACAGATTTTTGTTTCGAATCTCTCGAACAAGCTTTCCTCATATCTGTAAAATAAAGCAATAAAATTTTTCATCTAAATTGTTGATTTATAAATTACCATATGCATCTTCGTCTGGATCACCCGAGTAATATTCTAGCACCGTCCGGTAAACAATGTATCCTAAATTTTTGTACATATTAATCGCAACTTTATTACTGACTCGGACAAATAAATCAACAAAATATGCACGTTTCCTATAAAAAATATGTATTTAACATCGTACTAAGTAACAAAAATAAGATAATACTTTTCTGAAACATCTTCTAAAAACGACATAAGTGTCGCAGCTAATCCTAATCTCCGATAATCCGGAGATACAGTTAAAGCAGTTACATGTCCATGCCAATTTTCTCCATGGCCTTCTGATTTACCCATAACTAAAAACATAAATAACTTAATTCCGATAGACTAATATATAAATTATTACTAACTGTATCCCATAATTTCACCACTTGGAGACTCAGCAACTTGAAAATATTCAGGCCAATGAGCTAAATACTGCATATAAAACGATAGACCATAAGTTTCAGTTAAAGGGTCTAGGTTACTGGAAAAATAAGTCAAATTTTATTTTCAAATATGAATTATATGTTTCGTTACATACACATTATTGAATTTAAACATATCATCACAAGTAAATGACCGAAGAGTCGTCATTTTTAAGTATTTATTGCAAAACTATGATGAATATGAATGAAAGAACACTGATACTTATGACACCTAACATAACCTCAAATTTTTAGAAAAGTATTTAGGAATGAATTATCCATACTGAATAGGTTAGGACAAGTACATGAATTAATTATTAGGAAATAAAACAAAAATATGTAGTATTTTATATATAATTATTAATATTTATTAACAATATTTTACAATAACATAAATTATAAATTTAATTAGAAGAAACACAGGCAGCAAACATACTAGGAAACCAGTATAAAATTTCTGTAGGATTTTGAAGATCAATCCAAGCAAGGCCTTCTTTAAGTAAATGTTCTAACGATTTTTTCGCTCTTTCTTCTTCCCATTTTAAGTTTTCACAAAGTTTAAACACAGATATGAACGCTTGATTTGAATTTGCTACTTGTTGTAATACAGCAGTATGATCCATACTTAATTCACCGGGAATTGATTGCACCATATATTGTCCTTTTCCAACTTGAACGACAGAAAAACCATCTCCTAATATTCGTAGTTTTTTCGCAGCACATAATAAATCATCAGTTGTTATTTCTTGATGTTGTTTACCTTTCCCTCTTGCTTTAATTAATCGCGTTCGTAGTTCATCTAAAGTTATTAATCCTCCGTTTTTATCATTTGTTGCTAAACACACTTCAACAATTTGAATCGCGAGCTCGTAATAAAAATCACCGATCCCTAGAACTGACCAAAAACCTTTTCCCGATGCTAGGGGATCAACACCGATTGATGCACACATTTCTTGAAATTGACGACGAAATTGAGGGTTTTTACGGATTTCATTTTTGTGTTTACCAGCGAATTCTTCTAAATTACCTCGAAATACTTCCATTTGTTTTGATAATTGCTCAAGTTCATTTTCTTGAATTTCGTTTCCTTTATCTTTGTATTTTTCTTGTTCTAATTTTTGTTTATGGACAGCTCCTATTCCTGCACGGCGTCTCATTTTTTATTTATATAAAATATAAACATTTAGAAGGAAATGTTTATTTTTAATTTGTTTATAACCTTTAACTTCTCATGAACTGTCATCTGTCATGAGGATCAGCGCATAGAAGTAATAAGTAGATAGTTGAAGAAATTGGTGTATCATATATCAACCAATTCAAAAAAATATATGAAATCTTCAAATATGTTCTTACGTATATTATTTTTTAAATTATAATAAAGATACTACAAATTTTAATATCTTAGCTCTAAAATTACTTTCAAATAAAATAAAAAGCATGCTTCAAAGGAAATTGGTTGTATAATTACCCAACATACAAACTACGTCGGTGGTTAAAAAATAAAAATGTTACACTATAAAACGTCTTTAATACTAATATCTGCAATTTCTAAGTTAATTTATAACATTTGTCTATATATTTTTTGTAAGTTATCAATTTTAAGTAAATTATTAATCATTTTTATTTAAAATTACAAATCTGTGCAGGTGCAAGATGAAAATTGAATAAATAATCAGCAGCATTCTTGGTAATGAAGTTTTAGGGTAAGTGTTTGATAACTTTATAATTTAAAGCTATTTGTACTTTAATTTCATGTCTTTTGTTTATTATTTTTGATAAAAACTTATTTTTTTTTATAATTTCGGAAGTCAAATTCTAAATAGTTATAAAACTAAAATATTTATTGGGTCTTAATTGTACAAGTACTTTCTATATTTATTATAATAAAAGTTTGTCATTTTTCCAAAATTTGAGCAATTTCGGGAATAACAGTTAGGTAATTTTGGGGAAAAAATTATAATGAATTGTTTAAATGTTATTTAATATTTAGAACTTTAAACAATAATTTGAAAAAAATATTTTACGACTTAATTTCCAAAATTAGTAAAAAATATGCTTTGAAATAAAACAATAATTATATTTTAAAACTTAATTTATATTTTTGGGACAAGAAAAATACAATTTTAAAAATAGTTAATTTATTTGTTATAATAATTTCAATTTTTATAAAAAAAATATATTCCGTCATTAGATAATAGTAATTAAAAACATACATACATACTACAAATATTATAAATATTTAAATATTTATTTCATAACATTTTTAGTTTATTTAATTTTGGATAATAAATTTTATATAAAATATAATTAATTAATTTCGTTATTAAATATATAATTACTGCAAATATTGAAACTAAAATAAATATTACATCGAATTCTAATACTTGTAATAACGATAAATTTGCAGTTTTCGGTCGTAAAGGTGATGTATTTTTATTCCGAATTATATAAGAAATCCATTTATTTAAATCGTCCCCTCTTTTACCTATTTGGTCTTGCATCGCAGTTGATAATATCCGCGCGTTTGATTTATATCTGAAATTAAATAATAAACTGATAAATTTGTAATAATAAAATAATTTATATTTACTTTGAGTTATATATTAATTCTTGGATGTTTTTATAAAATAAATCTTCATTAAAATCTTCAAATTTTAAAACTAGTCCGTAACCTTTTTCTTCTGCTAAATATCCGTTTGTAAATTGGTCATAAATAAGAGGTAAAACTAATACAGGGACACCATGATAAATAGCTTCTTGTAATGATAACATTCCACCTTGTGTTATAAATAATTTTATCTTTTTATGTCCTACAATTATAAATAATTTATTAATATTCGTATTAAAAAAATAAAAATAGTATATTCAACCTAAAATATCTTGTTGCGGAAACCATTTAGATATTTTCACATTCTCCGGTAAATTATCAATTTCTTTATCTAATTTCCATAATATTTTATAAGGAAGTTTTTTAAAAACATTTATAAAAGCAGTTTTAATATCATCTGATAAAACTAAATCACTAACTGTCCCTCCAAGACTAAAATATATAATTCCATGTTCTCCTGATTGCGAAATAAATTCTTCTATTTCTGGTGGTAATAATTTAGACGGTTTACAATGAAGCCCTCCAGTTTCTATAGCGTTTGGAGGTAATGCTTTTGTGTAACCCATTGACGAGACATAATAGATTAGTAAACCTTCAGTTTTGTATAATATTTCCTGTATTGATGATGTGTTTGGTGGAAAATATCCTTTTAAACTATTTTCAAAACTTGGTAAATATATCCATTCGTAATAAAACCACATGTAGGCGTTTATTAACTGAAATGGAAAGGAAATAATATATAAAAATAATAATTACTGAAAGAATATATTCAAATACAATTTAAGCCATAATATAGTCATAATTGTAGCTTTTCTATTCAAAACATCTTATTTTACTTATTAATTTTAAAACAATTCTAAAAACGAAATTCTTAAAAGATGGAGCATCCTTTTATAATACTAAATAATATCCCGAAGAAGCTTTGCAAATGATAAAAATATTTATATTAAATAAATAATAAACATATTTTTAAAAAATAGTGCAATTGACGCTAAATAATAAGGACAAAGGTTTTTCCCGGCAAGCACTAAAAAACAGGTGAAAAAATACTACCTGTTTGCGGTAAAATAAATAAAAAACCTTTTTACCTAATGGCGCTTAAATAAAAAAAAGGTCAAACACTTGCACCTGCTGGCGCTAAAATAAATGGGTCAAACTCAACTACCTGCTAGAGCCACAATAAATAAACAAACGCTTTCTACCTACTCGTCGGCAGGCACTAAAAAAACAGGTGAAAAAATACTACCTGCTTGCGGTAAAATAAATAAAGAAACCATTCTACCTGTTGGAGTTTAAAAAGGATCAAAATCTAGTACCTGCTGGCGGTTAAATATTAAGGTCAACGTCAGCTACCTGCTGGTGCTAAGATAAATAAGACAACCCTTTTTACTTGATGGCGCTTAAATAAAAAAGGTCAAACACTTGTACCTGCTGGAGTAAAAATAAATAGATCAAACTCAACTACCTGCTAAAGCCTAAAAAAATAAACAAACGCTTTCTACCTGCTCGCTGGCAGGCACTAAAAAACAGGTAAAAAAATACTACCTGTTCGCGGTAAAATAAATAAAGAAACCCTTCTGCCTGTTGGCGTTTAAAAGGGATCAAATTCTAGTACCTGGTGACGCTTAAATAATAAGGTCAAAGTTTGCTACCTGCTAGCGCTAAGATTATTAAACAAACTCTTTCTACTTGGTAGTGCTTAAATAAAAAAGGTCAAACACTTGCACCTGCTGGCGCTAAAATAAATAGGTCAAACTTAACTACCTGCTCGCGCTAAATTATTGGATCAAATATTATTGAGCGCTGGCGATAGGTTTGTTTTTATTTATAAATATAATTTGATAAATAATAATAACTTACATATTTTTTAATGCGTTGCAAAATAGAATTCGAAATATCTGTTGAAAATAAACTTAAATCATGTGCTAAATTATTTTGTATTCCTACATATGAATTTGTCCATGGAAATGGTAACGCTGTAACTATCTAAAATTATATTTTTTAATAAAAAAAAAATTAATAATACACTAATTATTACATACTTGTACTAAAGGCACGTTAAACAAATGTGCAAACTTATAATGTGCCTCAGAAAATGTGCTTAAAGTAATAAGTAAATCATACTTTGTATTAACAGTCATTAATTCCTTTAAATCTGTTCCATTTAATTGATATCCAAAATAGTTTATACTAAATTTTTTCCAATATACTAACATTTGTTCATGTGGGGGAAGCTTTGATACTTTTTTAAATATATCTAAACTAAAAAAAAAAAAATATATTTTTAATAAATATTTTATAACCTAATAGAATAACTTACTGTCTTTTTGCGTCATGAATTGTTGATATTTTTTTCATTGTTATATTATTGTGATTAGAAATTATTTCATGTGTAGTAAAAAATGTAATTTGATTTTCATGTGCAAGAGTATTAACAATCGACTTAGCAATATATAAATGACTTTTTACAGTTGTTGGTAAAATAACAAGAATATTTGCGCAATAACATGAAACGTTTATAATAAATAAATAAATTAATACGTGTAAATATATCTTCATTTTTAATACTGTTATATATAAATACACTTTAAAAGTAATTTAATAAATATTTCACTAATAATTAACTCCTATTTATACCCGAAATGCGATGCAGTTTTTAATATTGCTCACTTTATTATGTAAATTTGACTTTTAGATGGTAAAGGTAATTAATTTAATTTTAATATAGATACTTCGTATATTTCAGATAAGTAAAATATATCGTTGTTTATGCATTATTTTTTTTTATGTATTCATTTTTATCATGCATATGACATTAATTTTGATATATTAGTACATTAACGATTTTTTAGAAATAGTTTTATAACTATGAAAAATAATATTTTATTTATGAAAGTATGTTTTGATAAAACTTGTAGTCAAATCACTTTTTTGTTGTTATTTTAAATATTTTATTAATATGGTGTAAACATGAATAATTTCTAAATTTGAATTATTATTTATTTTAAATTTCATAAATTATTTGGGTTTTCGTTAATTCTAAAAACGAGTTGAGCCTTTAATCTTATCAGTATCGAAGGGTTTGCGGATATGATTCGTTTTGAAGATAATTGTAGCCGAATTATCAAAATTATTACTATGTTTTCTTAGTTATGAAATGTATTATATAGAACTGAAATTTTTAGAACAGTTTTTTTATCTAAAATAATTCGAAAACTTTTATATAATAGTTACATTATTTCTAATTGTCAATAAATATGGTAAATATTGTTAAAAACATCCTGTATAATAATTTATTATAGTAAATAAATAACAATAATATATTTTTTAAATGTATTTTAAGATAACCATATACTTAGCAGTAAATTATCTAATAAGCTGAAATAAAAGTTTTTTTTTAATTAATTTGGAAATTTTTGATATATTGGGTAATTAATTGTAAACGCCAAAGATTTCGATTATTTTGAAGCGCAGTTGTGCTAAAATATTATCGNGTCAACGTCAGCTACCTGCTGGTGCTAAGATAAATAAGACAACCCTTTTTACTTGATGGCGCTTAAATAAAAAAGGTCAAACACTTGTACCTGCTGGAGTAAAAATAAATAGATCAAACTCAACTACCTGCTAAAGCCTAAAAAAATAAACAAACGCTTTCTACCTGCTCGCTGGCAGGCACTAAAAAACAGGTAAAAAAATACTACCTGTTCGCGGTAAAATAAATAAAGAAACCCTTCTGCCTGTTGGCGTTTAAAAGGGATCAAATTCTAGTACCTGGTGACGCTTAAATAATAAGGTCAAAGTTTGCTACCTGCTAGCGCTAAGATTATTAAACAAACTCTTTCTACTTGGTAGTGCTTAAATAAAAAAGGTCAAACACTTGCACCTGCTGGCGCTAAAATAAATAGGTCAAACTTAACTACCTGCTCGCGCTAAATTATTGGATCAAATATTATTGAGCGCTGGCGATAGGTTTGTTTTTATTTATAAATATAATTTGATAAATAATAATAACTTACATATTTTTTAATGCGTTGCAAAATAGAATTCGAAATATTTGTTGAAAATAAACTTAAATCATGTGCTAAATTATTTTGTATTCCTACATATGAATTTGTCCATGGAAATGGTAACGCTGTAACTATCTAAAATTATATTTTTTAATAAAAAAAAAATTAATAATACACTAATTATTACATACTTGTACTAAAGGCACGTTAAACAAATGTGCAAACTTATAATGTGCCTCAGAAAATGTGCTTAAAGTAATAAGTAAATCATACTTTGTATTAACAGTCATTAATTCCTTTAAATCTGTTCCATTTAATTGATATCCAAAATAGTTTATACTAAATTTTTTCCAATATACTAACATTTGTTCATGTGGGGGAAGCTTTGATACTTTTTTAAATATATCTAAACTAAAAAAAAAAAA
>CM008238.1:3737009-3751400 GCA_002278615.1 Pogonus chalceus | reverse complement strand
TATATATATATTGAAAATGTAGGTATACTTATAAATAAAGCCTATTATTAAATGTTATTTAATATGGTTTAGTAGATAAATGCATACAACCTAATTTACTTTATGGTTATATATTTTGTTTATTTAAGATTTACATACATATTTCTAAGTTATTTTTGCGTTTTTTAATAACATTTATAAAATTATATATAGCATCTACTTAAAATAAGTTATGTTTTATATATGAATCTTATTAATAAGAAAACATTCCAAGGCTTCCGAGTAGGGAGCTCGGTATGGGTGGACCAAAATCATTGTGCTTATAATTCAAACAAACAGAACGCTGATGGTTCCCGGCTTTATTTTGGTTGTCAATTATATTTTTGTCCAGGGAAGGCCTTAGTAAATAACCATTTACCACCAGTGGTAACAGTACCACACGAACATGAACCCGACGAAATCTTATTAGAGGTTCTACGTTTAAAATCGGAGTAACGTACGCTGAGTTCCTCTGAAAATATTAGCCTGGCCCGCAAAATAAGCTATGTAGAACTTCGGTATTTGTTTGATGCTTTAACGCCGGTAAATGGGACACGAGTTATACAATCCCTTATGTGCCGTAGTAGGGCAAGGTCAATTCCACCGGTACCTCGCAGTTTGATAGAGTACGCTGCATATTTAGGAGACAACCGGTGACGAAAGAAATATGCCACAGAACTTAGACCAGGACAAATGGACTTTTTTAAGAACTTTATTATTGCGGAGGATCAATCAACGGCCGTCATTTTTTCTCATCAACCGTATGTCGGGTCGTTGACCGAAGGTTGGAAGTGGCACTTTACATGGATGCCGCTTTCAAAGTTGTGCCAAAAATAGGTGCTGGATCTCAAGTATTTACCATTCATGTTTATTATGATGGTACAGTTTATCCTATAGCGTAGGTATTGATGAATCTCAAAACAAATGCCGCGTACGTCAGTATTTTGACAGTACTGCGGCAACTGATTCCACGTTTAAACCCCAAATCTATGATATGATTATAAAGAAGCTCTACGAGGAGCAGGCCGAGCGGTATTCTCAAAAGCACAGTTCTTGGGATGTTGGTTCCATTTTATTCAAGCGGCCCACAAGCGAGTTGTATTAAATGTTTCGATACGAAGAAATGTGGAATGCCTACCAATTTGGTGGCACAGGAGATTCAGGAACTGCAGATAATGGCGGAGAATAGAGCCGAATTCGCTCCATTTCTCGATTACTTACAGATGAGATGGTTATCAGCTAACATTTCATTCTACCGACAGCCACAGAGAACAAATAATGCAGTCGATTTTTTTACAGGGATTTCTTCCGTATTGTTTCACGTGAATACCGAAATATTTGGGTATTCACAGAATGCCTACAAAGAATGGAAAACAAGATAGCAATTGATTTACAGCGAAATTTTCATGCAGTGGAACCTCCAAGAACCTCACGCACAAAGTATCAACGACTAAATAACAAGATACAGAAAGCCCAAGATATTTTGGAAAGAGATGGTAACATTCGCTGGTTTTAACAACATATTTCACAATCATTACGAGGAACAAATAATTTTCTCGAAGCAGGAATTGGTAAATATTAATTTTGTTTAATTCAAATCATATAAATTTGGAAAAAAAATAAGCATGAGAAAAATTTACTATAATTTATTCAAAATAAATTTATTTAAAAAAGAAATGAAAAAACTTAATATTAATTTTTATATTTTTAAAATATTTTAAACAGCCATATAGAAGTTATGATAATAATATTAATAATATTATTTATATTCTAGCAAACAACGCCGCTGCGGATGATATACTTTGCATAATTCTTCTTCAACCTCCTGTTCATCCACATCCTCAACAATTACTTCCAAAGCAAATCCAAAGCAAATCCACTACAAAAGGTACACCATTAACAGCAGTCAATATCACCACATCAGTTACAAAATACACATCAAACAATACAAATACACTTACCACTACAATCACTACAAACGCATTACTCCCAACAAACAATAAAATCACACTCGTCACAATACTCACAGCAAACATAACAACTACACTTGACACAACACTCATAACAAACACAAAAATTACCGCCGTCACAACAAACTCTACAAACAATACAATTACACCCACAAGAATGCTCACAACAAAAAATACATTTACACTCACCACAACATACACAACACTTAGTACAATTACGCCCGCCACACCGAACACAACAAAAAATTAATTTACAGCCGCCACAACAACTATGCACTTCTCGAACTTTAGAACCAAAAACTTTCCTTTTACCGCCTCTTCAATTTTAAGCTCCTCACTATCCTTCACCTAAAGATCTTCTACCTATTCTTCCTTTTCAACCGCCTGATGAACAACCTCAAGAACATTTTTATTCTCCTGATTCTTCACCACCTTTACATTTTTTCAACAAATAATTAATTATAATAATAAAATCAAATTTGGGGGTACATACACATAAGACAATTTTTAAGGGGAACGGAAAGGCCGAGCAAACTAACTTACAACTATTAGCTTGCTATGACGCCCGATAAATAAACCACGAATTGATGGTTCAAAGTTGTTGATCATAGTGGCACGACATCACATAAATTTGCANATATATATATATATATATATAGTAAAATAAAATGCTACCAATTGTAAGTAACTCAACCAAAATCGTTTATTATTATATTTACATAAGTATATACACCACTTATGTATTTTGTACTTGTTGACTCTTTATAATAAATATATAAAACCAATTGACTGTGCAATTCCAAAATTACACTTTTTACCTTCACTGCAATTACTAGTCTGTTAAACAACTGACCTTTCCAAAATGACTCTACTGCTGAAACACGAACAAGCTTCTACAAGTCACAAAGCACACTTCCGAAACACCGCAATACACATACAACACACATCAATCACCAAATCACTTACCAAATCCCTCCACACACCGCGAAAAGCTGTTTAAAGTTAATCTCGACCGGGATGTTTTAGGACATAAAAAACATACAACTATTAATAAATGATTTTTATATGGATGACGTAACTGTAACTGATAGTATAGAATAAGCAATAGAACTACAAAAACAAATGGATCAATTACTACAGAAAGGAAAACTTATCACACGAAACTGTTTTAAATGCTTTCGTTTCAAACCAAAAACTATGGAACATATAAAGGGCAATTTACCTGTGGAAAGAGTAAACGAGGTTTACAAATTATTTACAATTTGTGGTGTAGATTATGCAGAACCCAATCAACTCTGAGAGCATAAAAGACGAGGTAGACTTCATCCGACCAAAGCATATTTTGCAATGATCGTATGCTTCTGTACTTAAGCTGTACATCTTGAGCTCGTCATTGTTTTAACATCCGAAGCATTTAAAGCAACATGACGTTTTGTTGCTAGAAAAGGTCTTTGTAAAATAATTAACTCAACGCAACAAATTTTATAGGAGCAAATCGACAATTTAAAACAGTTTACGAGCTTTTAAAGAACAGCACAAATAAAATTTTACAAGAACCTATATGCGTACAAAGTGGAACTTCTTGCCAGGATCAGCTTAAATGGGTGGGTCATGGGAGGCGGCAGTAAAAGCAACAAAACGACATTTGCTGAAGGTAACAAAAAACCAAATTTTAACATATGAAGAGTATTATACATTACTTGTTGAATTCGAAGCAATTTTAAATTCTCGTCTATTAATACCCCTCTCTTAAAATCCAAAGGATTATTATCCTTTGACCCCAGCACATTTCTTTTTTGGAGAAAGAGACCTTATTAACACTTGTAGAAAATAGTTTTAGTCATTTACCAGAAAACAAATTGAAACGATGGCAACATATGCAATGCATATAACAGCTTTTCTGGAATCGATGGCATCAAGAATATCTGCAGTAATAACAACAACAAACAAAATGGACGAAATCATCTCCAAACATCAAAAAAGTTACATTGATTGTATTTTTAGAAGACAGCGTTTCTCCAGTACGTTGACCCATGGGACGCATCATACAAACTTATCCTGGTTGAGATGTTGTAGTGCGTGTTGTCTTAGTGCGTACTTCTAATGGTAAACATAAAAAACCTATTACAGAAGTGTGTGTTTTGCCAAGTAAATTTAATAGACACTAGTTAAATAAGAATAGAAGCATTTATTTAATGTATAGTTTCTATTTATTAAATTAGTTTATTTTTAATAAAATTTGATAATAGTCATAACATTTTAAATGCTTATCCATTTAACGGGAGCGGAATGTCCACAAATATTTATTTGTCATGTATCATGAATAATTTAATATATCATTGTATTACAGTATGGCATCGAATATGAATCTAAATGACAATCAGAGTGGTAGCAATTCACAAGAAAATGGAGTAATTGTGGATTTTAATAGTCACTATAATTTACTGCAACTCAAGAAAACGTAAATATCAAATATGTGGATCAAAACTCTGAGTTTATTATAAACCAAGCTGATAACTTAGATAATACTTCATGCGATGTTGGACTTCCGTCCACTTCAAATGAAATCAGTCACCTAACATTATGACTGTTAATTCAACTGCAACATTGCCTATATTAATTCTTGTGAATAATTTGAATTGCATTCCATCTAGATCATCAACTTAAATGTCAAAAGCTCCTACTCAAAATACCACTGAAAATGAAACAGGTTGTAAAAGAAAATTTTCAAGTCAAAACCGAAATATCAAGAAACAGAAAATCGACCATAGTGAAGAATATATTAATATCCAAGGTGTTACAGCTCAACCGAAAGAGTTTGCAGGTGAAAATTTTAACGGTGCAGAATTTCAAACATTTTCGTTAGCTGTTGACGTGCAAAAGCAAAATAAATCATAAAAATTATAGACACTTAATTGACATTTTGCGACTTTCAAATTTATTTAAAATGACTTTTCATTTGGTTTGTAATATCAAGTTACAGTAAAGATTATCACAGATATATTTGTTTTCTTAATATTTTGGTCTTATACCAATTTGTGTTATCTTTTTTAACTTTTCTTCCTTTATGCATGAATTAACATCGTTTTATTTATTACACAGTAATTGCAACGGTAAATTGCATTGTCAAAGAAAACAATTTTGAATCTAAACAAAATTTGATTTTCCAAAAGCTGAGGAAGTGAGAGACGGCCAGAATATATTAATCGACCAGTAAAAAAGTTTAATCATTTGGGAACCATCCATATTGCTTGCAAATGTCGAAGCAATTAGTAAAGTTATTAGTTAGACTATAACGAATGTAAGAAGTTTATTGATCTTTCAGATTAAATAAAATCATATTCTCACTGTCCAAGACGCAGCACAAAATGGTAAAAGAAATTGGCAATGGAACTTCTGTTTTNAGATCACACACTAAAAATATAACAGTACCGAGCTCAAGAAAGAATTCATTTTGAAGTAATTACATCTTACTGGCAAAATTAAAACAACGCAAGTTAGAACAAAATAACGTACAAGATGAGCTCAACGTTATTTCAAGTTAAAATTTAGTGCAGGGAGATTGATAGCACAAAGAAAATCAACAAGAACCAATTATCAAAGTGCAACATGCAAGAATCCTTATTAAATAAATTGTATCTTAATACATCGAAGCAGTAAAATATAAAAGTTTGATTTCTGTTTAAATTATTGTGCTTCTCCGAATAATATTATGTTTTCCTTATACAAGAAATAGGAAGCTTTTTTTGACAAGCAGTCTTTTTACTAATTTGAATCATCTCCTCAAAATATTGACCATAAATAAATTCGAAGTAGTGCTGTACCCAGTCAACGAATATTAATGTTCCCCACAAACCGCATGCAATCATTTTACATCAGAATAACATAATACTGTGCGAATATACAAAGTCACACTTACTGAAACGATTTCGTGTGCCGTGACATAAATACCATACATGCTGTTTGATAAGATATTTAAATAGTTTAAAGTGTGAGTCATCCAGGCTGAACATCTTAAGCCAACACATGATTAGCAGAGCCATTAAAGAAGTTACGTATGGACTTCGTAGCCAATGGAAAGAGCGTTTACTTCAGTTTCTAAGAAATGGAACTAGAAGGAGCGAATTAAAAATGTAAAAATAATAATTTAAACAAATAGAGGAGAAGGTGGTTATGTAATCCCCGCAGGTGTTATGATCCCTTTTAATATTTCTTATTTAGTATAAAGTCATCTATTCAAACTTTTTTTAAATAGGGGACTACAGTAATAACTTTCGTTTAATACTAAAACAAATGAGAAAGAGCAGCACATTCTTTTACATAGAAAGGAGTTATCATCACGCAGGCTAATGAGGACATCAAATGCACGTGCTCAAGGCTTTAACCGTGAAGCGGTTAATAGTAATTTACAAACCAATTGCGGGAAGACGAGTTCCCGCATTGTTAAAGCACGAGCGAGGGTAAGGAGCGAGTGCTTTTATAGCCCGAACGAGCGAAACATCGCTAAAAAAACGCTCTTATTTAAAAAACTGTTTACTGGCATATTTTTAATGTCTATCACTTACAAGTAAAAAAATCTTTATGGTCAAATTACTTAATGCTAAAAGCTTGTTTATTATTGCACAAAAATATCGATATATCAAAATATTCTAAATTAATTGCATTTTTAAAACGGCTAACTCAGTATGAGAAACCCAAAAAGTCGAGAGTGTTCGATAATAAATCAATATCAAAATTTATTAATGGAGCTTCGGATACTTCGTTCCTCTTAATAAAGGTATGTTCTAATGTAAATTCTCTTTACTGCTTACAAACATTATATTTTGATTTAGACTGTATTGATAATGAGTATTCCTTGGGTATGCCGACGTAAAGAACTATGTAGTATGTCTACAGCGGATGTTAAATTTAAATAAATCATTATCCCCTTCACAAAAACCAATGTAAGTCGAAGATTTAGAGTAACAAAGGTTCAATGGATAACATCATTGCTAAAATATTACTCGTTAAAACCAACTGCAACCAACAAACAATTTTTTTTAACAAACAGCAATGGTAAATGTATAAGGTCGCCTGTTAGAATCAATACTTTCGGCAAAACACCGTCGAAAATTACTTACCTTAAAATGCATAGTCCTCTTGATTCCACTGGACATTGTATCCGAAGAATTTCAGCCACTTTATTAGTAAATCACGATGGTGATTTATTGTCTTTTATAAGATATGGAAGATGGAAGTCCTCGAAGGTTGCCGAAGGTTATATAGATAACTCCTTTCAGAGTAGAATTAATCTTTCGGAAATATTAACAGGAACATCACATCTAACATCAACTCTTGAAAATGATACCACACCTTCTAATTAAACATTTACTTCTACACAATTATTAACCTTAGGTACAAATTAACCGAGAATATCAATTAACACTGGCAGTAACTGCACAATTAGCATTGTTGTCAATAATAATACAGAACCTAGAAAATAAGGGAAAAATAATGTTTTCTGCACCTTATCTATTTTAATAATTTAATATAAATAGTAAAAAACATATTTCTTACAACATGTATTTGTTTTATTTTATTTTTTATATAGTCATAAATGTAATTACATAAGTCTTGAGGTAAATACCATTCATTTAAATTTTTTGTCAATAGATGCGTAGTATGCACGCTGCAATCAGTTTATTTAAAATATTCTGAATTAACCATGGTTTTTAATACATGTTAATGTGGTAGATAACATTTTATAATATGAATATTGATATTTTAAAAATGATTTTCCTGTAGAATGCCCCTGGATAGGCAGTCTTTTTTTTACCGCACTTGTGCGGGAAATGAAAGTTTCGCGTTTGTAACCGCGTGCGTCAGATGCAATTTCCTATATTGTGAGCGTGAAAAGAATTTTTCGATATATTGGAGGCTGAAATGAGGAAAAAAAAAATAACTCGTCTGATAGAATTTTTAACGTTGAGACTGGACTGACAATAGTGCAGTCAAAAATAACAGAAGTCGTAGGTAAGCAGGTAAGGAAAAAAGCAGATAGAGACTTTGACTACTGCAGAACGAGGATCACTATGCACACTTGTTTGCTGCATGAGTACATCAGGTATCTTAGTGCCAGCTACGTTAATATTCACCTCGTACAAATTATACAGATATTGATGAAAGGTGTGCCACTAGGATCTATTGGCAAAATTCATCCATCTGGTTGGATCCAAACTAATTTTTTCAAAATCATAGTGATGTCTCTCCAATATTGCTTATTCTTGACGAACATTACAATCACACGCGTAATTTAGATGTTATGGAGTTGGCCCGTGAAATACACATCATTATTTTCAGTCTCTCATCGCATACAATTCACAAACTTCAAGCTTTAGATAAAACTTGCATGGGCGCCCTTAAAAGCCACTACAGTGAAGAGATTCGCAAATTTATTCTTCACTCTGAAAGAATGGTGAAAGCTTACGATATTTCTGAACTTTTTGGCCGCACATATCTTCAGGGTAGTACAGGAGAAATTGCAGTGAATAATTTTCGTGCTACTGGAATTTATCCGTTCAATAAACAATTTTTTTCTGAAGTTGATTGTATTACAAAATCATCAAACAGTGATCAGCCAGCTAGTACTCCCGATGATCCACAAATGAGCGTTGTTTCTGAACAAGGCATTTTCAAAGAAAGTGTTTTACCACAAAACATTCAGCCGATCCTTGGTGTTGAGACTAAGACTTCAAATTGACGAAACAAAGCAACAAGAGCAAAACTGCTTACATCTCCACCTTACAAAAATCAATTGTACGAATCTTTGCACTCAGCAGAGAAACGTTAACGTAGGCGTGGACGCAGACGTCGACGTGGATGCGGCCATCGACATAGCAGAGATTAAAAATACGGTAGCGCCAGTAGTTCCAATCAGAACCAAAGAGACATGATATCCAGCAGTAGATTCGATAATGAAGAAGTCATAGAATTCGACACGTCTTAATGTGATGAAAATGTCTATCCATCAATGGTACGATTTGTATATTTTGAGACATCAGTTATTCCAGTGACAGATGTGAAGAAGAAAAGACACAATGTTAAAGCTGTAAATTATAGGTTCATACCGACTGTGCAGATTCTGACGACGAATATTACATCTGCGAGTTTTGTCGTTAAGTTCAATACATTTAATTAGCCCCCTCCCTCTCCCCGAATGCCATGACACCCTGACTTTATCCGGAATTGTTATTTTACATTTTTTTAAGATACATATATTTTTTAATATTCTGTCGCATTTCTATTTATTCCTTATTAAGTCATGTATTAGCAAATAAATAAGAAAACCGGTGATGTATTAATTAATGAAAAATATGTTTTTTGCATATCACACAATAGCAACAATCTTATCTCCGTTAGTTCGAACAATTAGAGGACTGACGCTGCAATCTTAAAAATATTCACCTATTATTAAGTAGAAGAATGGTGGAGGTAATGGTTAGTCTTGATTGTTTTTTTTTTATTTGTTAATACAAGCATATTTACATAGTTAATTGATATAAAAGAGCAAGTTTCTAAATAATTTAACAAGTTTAAGTATCAATATTATTAGTATCAGCCCATCCGATGGAATCATAATTTAAAATCGATGAGCTGTTGCAAAACCAAAATTTTGAGTGGCTTTGTAATAATGAATATCTCAATTTATGTGATCAAATGGAATTAAAGCAACAGTTGTCGATGTTGTTAATTATTTATACCCCAAATGTATGGTATTTCGACTTGCTGTTATTTACAATTGACCAGGAACTACTTACACGATGTATATCCGACATTGGGGATGAAAAAGCGAAAAACTCTATGGGGGAAGGAAAAGGAACATCACAAGAATGTCAAAATCCGGAAGTAATTGAAAACAGGTACTTTTTATGTATTTATTGAAAACACAAAAATACAAATGAAGGTTTTTCTTTGGTTAACATTTTGTCTTGTCAAGAAGCTTTCATATCTTATTTTTTTCGGGTATATCGTATGTATTGACGTATTAAGAATTCTAAATCGTGCACCTATAAGACCAAATGTATTTTCAAAAATATTTCTTGCATGCGATAGTCGATGGTTGAAGACTCGTTTAGAAGAAGAAAAATCTTATTAAAGATATAATTTTAAAAAATATCCTACACCCTTCATCACAAAATTGATCAGAATTTTTCGTGGCTTGAAAGTTACGACTGCTTGAGTTTACGTGTTCAAATAGAATTGGAGCAACCGTTGTCGCTGTTTGATTGTGACAATAACAATACAAATTCAGAAAATGGACAACAACAACCAGTACATTTACAACAACAGAATTATTACATTATTTTTAAATAATACTTTATTCTTCATCTTTCAAAAAAATTACAATTTATCAAGGCTACTCACCATAAATCGAAACATATCAATAAATTTAAAATAAATATTTTCAATTTATTTAGTTAAAGTTATATACCGTTGTTTATTTATTGGCAATAATGGTGTAGGTCCGGTATACATGTGGCTATATTTGTATTATTGACTAACAATAAAACAAAATCTCTTTATCTTTTGAATGTTACCGGTATCTTCAGCAACTTTTTACTTTCCTTTTACTTTTAATTAAAGATTTCGCTAATATTGCTAGCTTAAATGACCTGTTTGACAACCTTAATTCAGGTCACAACTCGTACATTCCATTGAGAAGCCGAGTTACTGGTTCCTCAGAACATCATAGAATATGGACTGAGGCTAAAATTAAACTACATGGACTGAAACTTTATTCCAACGAAGAACGTGCACGTCAACCTTCCTGTATGCAAGATTTTCTAATTACAATTAACAATGTGAAAGCGCTTTGGAAGCGTTAACGGGATTTTGGTTTTCAATATCTTTCTATGATATGTTTGAATTAAGATACTTTGAAAAACTTCATTTGTGCAATTTGGGGTTTGAATGCGTTAAACCCTAAGCCCACTTGTTCACAATTCACATCTGTATAAGTTCGAATTGTGAAAAAGATATCGACTCTCTTTTTATTTACATTCAGCAACTCCTATCAATTATTCCATATGAAACTTCTCTCGTTACATTGACACCTATTAAACAACTTAAATTTTTGTTTTTTTACTTTCTTAAATTGCTTCTTCATCACTTCTCATTCTTCTGCTCAAATTCTAAAACAAGCATTGCGTGAATTGATAAAATATGCAAATACTGCATATATTGCGTGGTTAATATTATGAAAGATATGAAAAACGTGACTGTCAGTTGTGTGTAGAGAAAATAAAAAGTTAAATATGCACTGAAGTCACACTTTAATACAACTAAGAGATTATGGAAAGAACAAACTAATTTTCTCATATCTCCGACAAGACTGCATTCAATTTATCCATATTCTATGCAATAATATAATTACTTTAACCATTACTAACATTTCTTCCTCCAACATACTTTAATCTATTTTAACCAATGTTAATTTTAATATTTTGCTCAACATTACTGGCTGAAACTTTTTTTCAGAATGAGATTATTTTACAATTAAAAATATATCAATACATTTTTAAAGACTGATCAAGTAAGTCGCAGATATATAATAGTTAATTATTTAGAAAACATGAATAAGCACTAATGTAAACGGTGCGTCATTAACACAAAAGGATCTGTATAAACATGTATTATGTAATATAAAATATATGTAGTCTTAGGACAACCCGGTAGACCAAATTTTGCGAGGATCCCCTAGAAGCTCGTGTATGTTAGCAAATAAATGTCGACATAAGCAAGGCACAGATAACAACATTTATGAACAACTTATCGTCGTTCTGTCATCTGCAACGATCCTTTGCATATTTGCTGAAATTTTTGCACAACAGAAAGCCTAAACAGCCCAGTCTATTCGGGCTACTATCGATGAAAGAGTTGAATAACACAATAGAAAAACTTACCAAAAAGATGCAACGTCAACATTTTATCTAGGACATTAGCAAAATTAGGAAGAATAGAATTAGAAGTGCGAATAGCCGCTTGCGAAATCTAAAGGCATTTCTAGCGATCAGCAGATGTGTGCGTTGGAGGACGGCTCAAAAATTCTTTCTTCCGTTTAACCAACGCCATCCTCATTTATACCGGCCAACGATACATTTACAATACTCCTGATTGCGGATCACCACAAAAATATCTGCAAGCAGGACTGCAAACAATAATGTCATTGTTAAGATGCGAATATTGGACATTTGCGTCCAGAAACGCAATGAAATCGGTAATCTCTAAATGTCAAATCTGCTTCAGAGCCAAGCCAAGACTGCGTATCAACTTATGGCAGATCTTCTAACGAAGCGTTGTTATCGAATTACCCCTTCGCGTACACCAGATTCTGTACCGGTGGTTCAATGCGGCTAGTAGAGTTACACCATCAGGGAAAGGCTCACACGATAAGAAAGTGTTTCATACCGGTATTCGTATGCTTTTCCACAAAGGCCGTTAATTTGAATTTGGTATCAGATTTGACTACGAAAGCTTTCCTAGCTTTACTTAAACGTTTTGTCTCTCGCAGCGCCACGTGCAAATTTATTTACTGCGACAACGGCACAAAATTCGTCGGGGCTAACCACGAAATAGCTAATTTTGTAACACAAGCAGTCAAAAGTATCAACAGCGACACGGTACGCACCTTTATTGCGAACAACAAAATTGTTTGGAAATTCAGCCAACCTGTTCGTAACCTCATGGTTGATTGTAGGATGCTGCGGTGAATCCGTAAAGTTTAACATTAATCGTATCATAGGTGAGACTTTGTTACCCTACGACGAGTATAGTACATTTTTGTGTTAAATTGAGGGTTGTATGAACTCCTGTCTTTTAATCCCGCTGACTTGAATACTTTAACCCCTTTTTATTTTTCTGATCAGTTACCATATTACGTCTATTCTCAAACCAGACTCAACGCTGGTTAACTCCAGTCGCCTAGCTAAATGACAACACGTCCAGAAGATGCGAGACCACCTATGGAAGAGATGGTCAAGGGAATATCTTCATCAGCTCCAGCAACGCTACAAGTGGACGTTGTTAACTGATCCCATGAAAGTAAAAGACATGATACCCCTCGTTGACGAACAGCTCCCTCACATATGTTGGCGATTGGGACGAGTCGTCGACGTCCGCGCTAGCAAAGCCGGTGTAGCTCGAGTTATGTCTGTAAAAGTTAGTTTTGGTCAAGTAAAACGCGCGATATACTAAGTGTGTCGGGTGCTTGCAGTTTATAAACTATTTTTCGCTCCTATGAACTAATTGTACTCCCTGTGATCTATTTATGAACATGCGTAAGTAAGTAAGTATTGAATGTTTGCCAGCACCCTCACTCTTAGTTCTACTCAAGTGTTTGGAAAACCAATGCGAATTTCGCAACTGTTTCAATTTGTCGCTTCGAACTTAAGATTTTGTCGAATAACCAAAATAAAGCAAATTTTATCTAATTGTGTCGTGTATTATTTTTACAAGAAGCTTACCTAGTGTAACAAACAGACCTTAAAAAGAAAACTTAAATTATTGGATTTAAAATCGGGTATAACTGAAAAAATTATCGAATTTTTAATTAAAGTTTCAAAAAATATGGCACTGATTCATCGATATTGTACAATTAGTCTTTTGAATAATTTTTCTTTTTATTAAATGGAGAGATCATATATAGGTTTTAGAACAAAACTTCTTTTGTTTTTTTTTACGCTATGTTAAAAAAGTTGTAACAAATTTTTAAAAAATTTTGAATTCAGTACCTGAAAAAAGCCGACAGTTCCCGAACAAACACCGGCGCGTGTCACGTCACAATGTTAATTTCCTCTCATCGTAGAATACAAGGTGATGCAGTGTTTCGAGTTTTAATTCTATAAATTTTGTAACTATCGTCAAATATTGAAAAATATATAAAAAATGTCGAACCTTAAAAGTTATCGTGTTTTTTACTACAAAAACAACTCCCCGAAAAATGTTTTTAAACGTTCCACAAAATATAAAACGTCGAAATAAATGGTTTCAAGCAGTGCGCTGAGATAACACCAAAACAAAATCAATTTTTTGTTGTTGTAAAGATAATTTTGATGTAAGTACTTTTTAAATATATGGTAATTAAAAATTAATAATTTAAACTTATATTTTCAACGAGGTATAAGAAAATTTTTCAATAGTGGTTTTCCAGATGTTATAATGAAATTAGATTTATTCACTTAATTAATGTTATTACTAGTTAAAAAATGATATAGAAAATTATATTAACTATACAACAACAGGAAGTAGAGCAAAAATTAAAGTTGATGTAGTACCGCACAAGTTCGATTGCTAACCTAATCGTAAACGAGAAGGCAATAATACACTGCAAATCCAAGTGTTTTATTTTAAAACACTTTAAGCGCTT